>APFE030324847.1:0-11748 GCA_000404065.3 Pinus taeda | reverse complement strand
TACACAATCGGTGCAACGAAGGGGGGCTCCTCCCCCCCTCTAACCCCCCGGTTAACTACGTGGGCTAGTCATGGAAAGAATATAACACAACCCAACACTGGAGCCATTGGAATAGGTTTCAAAGCTATTTGAGTATTGTAAACTGATGTATTCATACTTTTGATCATAATACAGAGGATCAAGCCATTGGAAGCTAGACCAAGGAGAATTAGCATGGGCAGGGTGAACTCCTTCATCATGTGTTATTGTGATATTTTTTTGGTGATGTTCATGTCTGTTATATGCCGTTGTTCGTTCAATTGTTTATGTTAATTTGTACATGAAATTTACATCAAAACATTCAAAAATTCATGTTTAAACTTACAATTAACCTCATGAATGCTTAATCACTTTTACATATTCTAAAGAGGAATTTAGCACAACAAAACTAATTTTCCCATTCAGATTAAGGACCAAAAGGCACAGTAAAAACAAATAGGGAATCCATCTGACCCCGGTGCTTTGTTCAAATTAAGGGAACTAATTTCCACCATAAGCTCTTCCTCCATGATTGGATTCATCATATTTAGATTTTCAGAATGGGGGATAACTTTGGAAGTCATTCCATGGGAACCCACTCTTTTGAATATAAATTTCTAAAATGCTGGAAAGCTTCTTTCTTAATTTCTTCGAAGTCTAAAATGTTTGGTTTACATTCTAGGAAAATTCTTTTACCTTATTCCTTACATCCCTTCCTTTCACCTTTTTATGGAAGAAGGTAGTGTTCAATTTCCCTTATTTTAAATAGAGACTCCTTGATTTGAGTTGCCACAATGCTTCCTCCTGTTTGTTGGCTACAAAAATTTCATTCGACATATCTCTTTCCTTTTGAATATTCCAATCTTCTATCAACACCTTTTCTATCATTTTATAATGAATTTCTAGTTAATCAATGAGTTCTTTCTTTCTTTCCCCTGGAGGCTTGAATTTTTCCTTTAGCCATTTCTTGAGAATTGTTTTAACGTTGCAAAGCTTAGATTCTCATATGTATAATGAAGAGCCCTGGATCGAGATTTTTCATGCTTCTATGATAAGATCCTACACTCCTTCTTCTTAGACCCAAGCTAAATTTAAATGAAATGGGATCAGCCCATAAATTTCTAGTTTATCTAACCACAAGTTTATTAGGCGGTGATCTGAGATTCCATTTGGAATAATAGCAGACAAGCATTCAAGGTATTTAAGGAGCCAGCATGGACCATAAATTTGTCCAATGCCATCGCTATATGGGCCTCCCTAGCTCTTCTATTTGTCCAAGTATATTTTCCAACCTTCGGAGCCACATCTATCTAATCTTAGTCTAATATCAAATCTTCCATATGATACCTAAACGGATCTCGGACCAGATATCTCCCTCTTTTTTCTAAGGCACTAAGAATAGTATTGAAATCACCTCCAATTATGTAATTTTGATACCCCTCTATCAATCTTATCCCATCCATAGAATCCCAGAACTCCACCTTCTTCCCATACAGAACGGGTGTGTACACATTTATCACAATAATTATTTCTCCGCTTACCTTGTTATCTAATACTACCAATATTTAGAACTCGTTCTTCACACTCTCAAAAAAGGATAAGTGGGAATGGGACCAAAAGATACATAGACCTCCAGAGGCACCCCTAGCATGTTGAACAACTCCCACACTATCTCTCCATAAAGCTCCAACTAACTTGCATACCTCTTGTTCCTCCATTTTCGTCTCTTGCAAAAAACAAATCCAAGGGGATTCTTGATTTACCAAGTCTTTTATAGCCAGGGATTTAATAGGGCTCCTCAAATTCCTAATATTTCAAGATAAGGCAATCATTTCATATTAGGGGTTTGTGACAACCCACCATCCTTTCCAGTTTTTCCTTTATTCCCTTTGTTTTTTATAATATCTGTTATTATGGGATGATTTCCCAATTTTTTATTCTTCTCTGCTTCCTTCTCCCTTGGGGATTGATTTTTTGGCCTTCCTTTCTTTCGATAACTTTAAGTCTCCTGAATACTACCTTCATCTACCCAAACACGATATTTGGCCATATGCCCTACGAATACCCCGACAATCTCCTTCGCCATACTCGATGGAATTTTCTATTGAAGAGGGATCTTCAAGTTAGGTGACACTGCCTTTCCGAGCCTCGAAACCAAAACCATTCCTTAGAGGAATATTCTCCTTCATTTCTCACTCCTCCATTTCTTATTCTTCATCTCCGCTATGATCTTTCTATTGGCCTTCCCCCTAACCTTCCTCATTTTCACTTGGCTCTTTAGCTTTATCCAACACATTAAAGGGGTTTGACGATGTTGTCATCATGTAATCTCTTTTGTTCATTGGAGTTTTAGCTCCAGCTACTGAACCTTTATTATCCTTCCTTTTTTGAGTCTGCCACTGTCCTCCAACAAATAGAGGATGTTCAAAACCAGAGGCTGGAGGATTCTTCAAACAATCCCGAGCCAAGTGACCATGTTCATGATAATGTTTACATTTAAAGGGGAATTGTTCATAGTCCAAAATATGTCTATTTTTCCAATCTCCCAGGGTTAAGTTAACTTTTGTTGGGAACCCTTTCTCCAGTTCCACCTCCACACATATCTTTGTACAGGAAAATTGTGACCCCTCAGTTCAACTTTATTTATATCTTTTCCAACCCCATTGCCAATCACCTTAAGAGAGTCATCACTCCAACATGATATTGGAAGGTGAGGTAGCTTCACCCAAACTAGAATCATTGTTGGAACATCTTCATTCGAGTTGAAGTCAGGTGTCCACTTATTCAAATACATCCCTCGAGACCTAATAAAATAAGGATCATTACAAAATATCACATCTTTTTCCTTGTGAAGCTCAAACAAAAATGCAAAGAACACATTTCCAATTGTGAAAATTGTGATATTACCTTTCATCTTAGACTTCCAGAAGCTCTCAATCCCTACCTCGATTGATCTCGGCGAGGGACACATGCCCTTAAATTTCCCTATCAAAAATCATTTGAAATAATCCAACGTGGCATGCCTAGCCCTAATCGGTAGAGTAATGTCTCAGACTTCCTCGTTTCTTTTAACAAATTTGGATTGATTCCTAACAAGTTTCTCACTCTTTGGTGAGGAGGCCACCAGAGCCTATAAATCCACTTCCTTATATTCAGAGAAGGGGGGAGGGGAGGGGGGAGGAGCCCCCTCCATAGATGCCATCATCTAGGGTTTCAGCAAGGCATCAGAGCATAGCAGAGTGGGAAAATCTAAATATGCAACGTACGTTAATCACGATATAAGAGAGTCATTTCAGACATCCCATAAAATAAAAATAAAAATAGACAGATGGGTGCCCACAAAGGGAAATTTTCTCAATTTCATCTCCTAGGGCTTTAGGAAATAACAAAAAATCAAGAATATTCAAGCAAGAGGTAGAATTAAGAAATAAAACCCTAGTTTTTAGTTCAAATTCCATACCTCAACATACAACGAATAATCATAATTTGAGTTCCTTCCATACTGTCATATATAGAAAATAGGATTTGTTACTATACCTAAGAATTGCATGGAGAAAAGTGCTTGCGATGCTCCTCCCACCATTTCCAAAGTCATAAAAACCAAAGAACTCTAGGGGAAAAAAATCTCAGCTGACCCAATAGCATAAGCCTTAAGAAAAACCAATCTTGGTAGAAATAGCCCAAGAAACGTGGACACCCATAAGGTAAAAGAAGCACCTAATTTCATTTACTTGGTCATTGGGTGTGAAGCTATGTGATCAATTGCAAGACTGGATGAATCAATTTTATTGGATTTTTTATATGGAATCTCCATTGTAAACTCCTCCCCCAGTGCCATCAGAATCTAGACATTATCCAACTTGTCCAACCCTAAATCCTTCTGAAAGTGCACATTAGGATTAACTTTGGAAGGACCGATCTTGGGTAAGATCTTGACAACACTAAGAACGCACTCTGTGACTTCATACTTGTCCAAGAAGGTGTCATTATTTCCCTCGGATGACATCAAAGGGATACCATTACCCCTTCCCACGACTCTAAGTGCAGGTTGGCCTTGGTTGTTAACATTAACCCCAATGACGCTAAGCAGAGCATTTCTAAACCAATGTCATTTATTTGCATCGAAATATCTCACAGGGCCTCTGCTCCTCTCGCCATGACCTGAAAACCTAGACAATGAAAGGTATCATGGCCTATGCTCCTCCAACCATGCTTGAAAACCTGGATAATGAAAATTATTGTGTGCAATGTTTAAGAGGAAAAAAATGCTTAAGACAAAAAGTATCATTGTAATGTTTAAGATGAAAATGTTTAAGAGGAAGCAAAAGGTTTAACACGAAAATGTTTAAGACAAAATTAATGTTTAATATCAAAATAAACCTCATATCCCAACAAAAAAATGTTTAAGGCAAAGCTAAAATTTTGAGACAAAAAATATATTTTGCCTTTAAAAACTTATAAAAAAAACCCTTATGTGTAGTAGTGTAGCAGGGTGAAAGCATGGAGTTGGGTTACACTTTTTGGTGAAAGAGGGCGTATTTGGGTGGAAAAATAATGTCTTGATTGAGTCATTTAAGTGCTCGATCAATCCTTTTTAAAGCACTTGATTGAGCTCCTTGGGCACTAAAAAGATAGCTTGATCGATGGTTAAAAGCAAACCCTTGATCAAGCTATAGGGCTCAATTGAGCCCCCTTTTTTTAATAAATATTGCTCCCACAGTCTGCCTTAGCACTTACACAAAATGCAGGTAAAATAGGAGCTTGACCGAGAGTGTGATAGTAGCTCGATCGAGAAATTGGGGCACAGAGCATTCAAATCAATTTCGCCAACCACCATGTCAACGTCCGAGAGGCTCAAACAAAGGTAGGTACTCTATCTTTTGTCTTTCTTACTTAATTTTTTTCCGAAATTACGCAAATTAATTTAAAACGAAAACAACCATGTACAAAAACCATGAAAACCAATTAATTTAAAATTTTAACAAAAAAACAACAACAACCACGAAAACTACAAGAAAAAACCTTCAAAAGAACTTAGAAAATCATACAACCAACTAAGAAACCCATCAAAACCCTTCAAGACAACTTGGAAAACCACAAAAACAACCTAGAAAACCATCAAAAAACCCTTCAAAACAACCTAAAGCACACTTCAAAACCACCAAAAAACTATAATTTAGGTTTTAAATGTGTTTCTTATTTGCAATGTTTTGTTTATTAAATGCATATTTTCTGGTTTTGAATGGTAAAAATATTTTGTTTCTAATTATTTTAGGTTTTAAAGTTTTTCTTTGGGAAATTTTTGAAATAAGTTTTCAAAATTTTTAAATTATTTGCTATTTAAAATATATTTTAAAATTCTACCAAATTTGACTGAAAATATACCCCAAAAAACTCCAAAGAAGAAAACAACAAAACTATAACCAATAAATAAGTAAATTATGAGCTTGAAATTGACATGATGAATATGGTTTTTCATAGTGAACCTTTATTTATAAAATAAAATAAAATATTTTATTATTTTAAATTTAAATTAATTTATATTTTAAATATTTCTTTAACAATAAATATAGTACGATTCTAAGTTTTAAAAATAACATATTAATCTTTAAAGTTAAAAATATAAAAAAAGAAATTTTGTTATATATATATATATATATATATATATATATAATATATATAATATATATATATATATATTATATATATATATTATATCTCATAGCTACATATTATAGTTTCTATATATAAGATATAACATAAACATAGTTTTTATTAACTATTTAACATAACATAAAATTATTTAACATATATATATAGCATGTTACAACATGGTTCATAACATAACTATATATTTATATAATATATTTAACTAAATTATAACTTAGTTATCATTATTTGGCTAGAGATGGCTCGCGACGGTTTGGGTTAGGGTTTCTGGTTCACTGCAGGTCACAGTAACCATGCAAGGCTACCGTTAACCTGCACCTTCGCTGTTTGCTACCACGCCCCGTTCATCACCTCTCACCATACTACGCTCTGGTTGACCTGCCGGACCTCGGGGGGGTTATTCTGTTTCTTTATCTCCCGGTTGACTACCCACCGACAGTTTGCGTTACCTGCTGCAGACTGTTCGTTTCCTGTGCACTGTTTTACTCACCGTTTTTCCTGCTATCTGAGGTGTCCGCCGTTCCAAGAAGCAGCTGGCGTCATGGAGGACCTTGAAGCTGTTGATTACTCTGAAGACCCGCTGGAGGGGGTCTCCATCTGGCGCTCCTCTTTCTCCACATCAAAAGGTATGTATATCTCTGGCCTCACTGTCACGGTCACAACCTGTGGTCCTCCCGAATGACCCTCCTACCTGGCCATCGCTTTCTACCCCCCCTCACTCCCCGACAACCCTTGGTTTCGTTTCCGGTTGTTTGAACCCTAACCCTGGTTTGGACCTCCCTGCGACTGGAGCACTTACCCAGCCATTTTTTCCCCCATCAATTCCCTTAGCTTCGGATGGTTCCCTCCTTGTCTCTATGGGCATACCTAACCCTCCCTCGTCTAACCCTTACCCGCACCCAGTTGTTTCAGACCCTCCTCCGAACCGGTCTCATAACCAGCCACCTCCACAGGGATCTAAGAAGAAGTACAAGTGCTTCAAGTCCAAGGCGGACGATATCTTTCTCAGATTAGAAGAGGACATTTAGTGGGGAGAGACTATGGACTTCGCTGACAGGGCGTTGGTCGGGCGCATGAGAGGTCAGAATTACACAGCCGCCCGCTTGAAGACATGGGCAACTGAAGTTTGGGGTCACCATCTGGATGACATTCCCTTTGTGTAAACATTCGTGAGGGGATGGTTCACTTTGAGATTCGCTTGTGCCGACCATACCAATTGGGTATTGTCCTCTTACTCGCATTTTGAACATGCCCTGGTTATCCTCAAGCGATGGACGCCCCTCTTTGACCCTGAGACTGAGCAGATAGGCATTGAACTAGTTTGGATTCGACTCCCAGGCCTTCGCCCGCAATACTGGTCTAAAGACATCTTCCGGTGGATTGGCAATGTGATAGACTCCTATATGGATTATGATAAGTCCTATCAGCTCACAGGCATGATGGCTTATGCTCAGATTCTCATCAATATGGACACCAGGGGCGGATTACAAGAATACATTACTATCCAATGGAGGGACACATCTTGCAAATAGATCATTGACTATGAAGGTATTCTGTATCGTTGTCGCAGATGCCACAAAGTGGGGCATTTATACAAGGATTGTCCCCTCCTACAGAATATTAGGGATACTGCATAGGGCTTGGAGACTGAGCATCCCATGGGAAATCCCTCTCGGAAAAATAAAGATATTGATCCAGAGGAGCACGAAAAGGATGCAGGGGAGTCCCAAGGAACTCCTGATAAAGCGGGCGCGGTCAAGGGTACCTCAGCTTCAAACCCTCCATTGCCTCCTCCACAAGCATGCAACGGTCTTGTTCAGGAGGACAACTCGATGCCGGGTATGTTACTTTCATCCTCCTCTCACATTCCTCCTGTGTCTAGCATATCTGATGTTATTGCATCTCATTCTATCAATTGCACATCTCCCCCTCTACCATCGCTCATGGCCTCTGTGGGTTTACTTAGAACCAGGGTCTTGCTTCTCCCTCCTCCCTTATATGTTCCCTCCCCCTCCCCTCCCCCTCCACCTCCCCCTGAATTCCATCCCTGTCATCTTCCTCCCTTCCTTCCCTCTCCATCCCCTCCCCTCCCGTATCCCCCCGGTACTCACTCCGTTCCAGATCGAAGGAAAGAAGCTACGATGTGATTGGTCTGGACCCTGAGGCTACCCATGTCTCCCATAAAACCTCAAGGGGCCGACCCTCTCGCCTCACTAAAGCCAGACACACAGCGGGAAAAGAATTTTCCCTCGGGCGAAAACAAACCATTTTCAGGGCCCTTAGAGCTAGGAATGGCCCGCAGACTCATCCTTCATGAAGATCCTATCATTCAACTGCAGAGGGTTTGCTAGCCTGCCCAAAAAGCTAGCGTTCAGAAGACTGCTCTCCTCGTCTCAGACGGACATTATATTTTTACAAGAAATGCTCTGTTTAGCCGAACCTCTTATTCACACACTAAATTCCTAGCTACCTAATTGGACCTTCCATGCTCTGGATGCGTCAAGGAGATCTAGGGGTTCTACTATTGGGAAAAGTAACAAAGCTTTGGAGATCAGAAACATTTGGGGAGGCAGAGGCTTCATTGGCATCGATATTTTTGCCCACCCTATACAGATGGAAATCCGTATTATGAATGTTTATGGTCCTTGTGAAAACAGGGAAAACTTTTGGAGATCCTTACTAGACTCCGACCTTCTTCAGGCAGACAACATCATTCTAGGAGGGGACTTAAACTTTTCTTTGGGTTTTAGTGAATCTTGGGGACACTCGGCCTAGGTAGATAGCTTATCTGATACTATCTCTACCCTACTTGAGGAACATCAGTGGGCGGACATTCCATCTGCCAGGATTCAGTTTACTTGGACTAATAATCGCAGTGGTGACCACAGTCTTGCCAGAAGACTTGACAGATTTCTCATCAAGGAAGCTTTCCTAAGAAGACTTCCTCGCATTAGTTAATGGGTTGGGACTGGCAGCATCTCAGATCATCGACCAATATTTTTGGAATTGGCTGATGCAAATCAGAAGATCAGGAGCCCCTTCAAATTCAATGCCTCTTGGATAAAAGATCCTTCATATATACAGATGGTTACTAATTATTGGTAGACCAACCCTATTCTGGACAGTGAGGATCGTAAGGAAGGCTTTATCAGGAAATTGACTGAACTAAAGAGGATCTCTAAAATTTGGGCTCACCAGAAGCGTATGAATGATGACAACTCTCTAAGGGAGGCAGAGAGGGCCATTGTTGCACATGAGGACACATCTAATGGCACCTTCCCTACACCTGAGAGCAAAGAACTCTACACCTCCCACATTATGAAGCGCTCACAAATTCTGAAGGAAAGGGAAGAAAGTTGGAGGCTCAGGACTAGGGCGAAAAGGCTCACCGAAGGAGATGACAACACAAAGTTCTTTCATAAATTTTCCAGCGGTCGAAAGGCCATCAACACTATTTGGGAATTGCGCGATGATCAAGGACACTTAGTATCATCTCAGAGGGATCTGGCTAGATTAGCCATTGAGCATTTTAGAAGCATATATAAGGTGCCTAGAGCTGCGAATATCATGGAAATCATGCGGGTGGTTGAACATTTCCCCAGATTCATACAACAGGAAGACACGGAGGACCTATTGATGGAAGTATCGAAGGAAGAGCTGGAGGCAACTATAAAATGGTTTAAGAAAGACAAGAGCCCTGGTCGAGATGGGTGGACCATTGAGTTTTACATAGCTTTTTTTGAAATCCTAGGGGATGACCTGCTCAAGATCGTGGAGAATTGCAAAAGGAGTGTCAGAATATCCCCGGCCACCAAATCTACCTTCATAGCCCTTATTCTGAAATCTGACGATCCCACCTCTTTCAACGATTTTCGTCCCATTTCCCTTTGTAACTATTTGTACAAGATTATTGCAAAGATCATCGCGAATCACCTGAAGCCTATCCTCTCTCGACACATATCATTTGAACAGTTTGCTATCCTTCATCATAGACAGATACATGAAGCCATTGCTACAGCGCAGGAACTCCTCCACACTATGCAAATAAAAAAGCAGAAAGGTATGATATTTAAGGTGGACCTCTCAAAGGCCTTTGATAGAGAAAATTGGCTCTATATCAGACTGTTGCTAACCCACCTAGGATTTCCTTATGCATTTATCAAATGGATTATGAGTTGTATAACAGATGTATCTTACAGTGTGCTACTTAATGGGTGTTATAGACATTTTTGGGCACTTCAACCCCAATCACAAATGTCCATAAAATGAGGGCTCTTAAGTCCCTAAAAGGGTTGCTTCACTGCCTAAAGGAACAAGGTCAACTGATTACATCATTCTCCCAGAAGTTCCTCCACTGAAAACTGCTCATAAATGGTCAAAACTGGACCATACTGGAAAGCTCCATGCAGAGGGTGTGATGCATATCACCTTCCCAATGTATAGGGTGTGATGCATACTGTTTTGCTCCTCTGTAGGGTGCGATTGGTTGGGAATGGACAATGGCAGGGACCAAAATGCGAGGTGGAAGATCATGGAATCTTCCAGAAGCTTCCCCTCTGACACTTGCCACTCCATTTTCGACCAGGGATGAGTAAGAGATCTTCATTCTCCAAGTGGAAGCAGGGACTATCAGAGAGAATACACTAATCAAGATCCCAAAAGATGACTCACCTCTCTATAATCATCTATATATGGATCCCTCATCCCAGAGATCCAGAGGCTGGAATTTTCTAATCTATAGAGAAGTGTTGTTGGTATTTTGGTGTATATTCATAGTGTTGGGTGATTTTGCTTTGCTTGAGGTGAAACAAGGGCTTCTTAGCTGGAGGATGATGCTGGGTCAGAGCTGCTCATGGTTGTAATCTCTTGCTACTTTTTATCTTAATAAAGCTATTCTTGTTTCCTTCCATATCCTGGTGTACTTGTTTATATACGCTTGTATATGGTTAATGTACATCTGATCCTGTATTATTTATGAATTTAGATCCTTGTTTCTTGCATAGTAGTATGTTTTTGTGATTCTACAAGTCCTTTTGAAGCTGAGCAGACAAAGAGCGAGCAGAAAAACTCTATTAAGAAGGAGAGGGAATCGAGTGCATGAATCAGGTTGGCCCTCTTAGTTCTCCTCTCATCTATTTTCATAAAAGGAATCAATAGTAGACTTTGATTGTTTGTTTCTAAGATAGCCACTCATCTTAGTGGGAATAGCAGCATCCGTGTGGACACTATTCTTGTATACCAAAATGGCGACTCCGCTGGGGACCGACTAGATTACTTGTTAACCTATCTATCCTTGTTTCTTTTATAAACATACAGATGGAGCCTGAAGTCAAGCCAGCTAGCCTTCGAACTACATTTGTCATACAAATGCAAAGTAGATCAATGTTGCTTCAGTCAATCTCCAGGTTTTGTTTATAAATTAAACAATAGATCTGCAAGCAATCTAATTGCCCTGAGTAGTGGCTTTAAGTAACCTCTTAAATCACCCCTGCGTTTTTACATACATGGATCTATACTTATTCAGCTTAAACACCTGAACTAAACTGCAAATTGTGAGTGAAGTCTCGTTCAAAGTCTCACACTATAAGCATCGTACCCTGCCTTCAAGGCAACCTGTATGCATCGCACTTCCTGAATGGAGTAACTGCGCTACATACTAAGTTCACTGTGTAACAGGTGCGATGGTCAGGGAGGATTGAATTTGCCCTCCGATTGTGGATTTTTCTCATTGTTTTCAGTCTTATTCAAGAGTTTTTGTTGTCTGTAATTAGTGTGCTTTTGTGAATACCCCCTTCTCTAGCATTATTCCGCCTCCTTAGTGCAACGAACGATAAACGTTTTTATGTATTGTGCATCGTTTTAGTTCTCTTTTGCAAAAAATAACATAATCGAACTGTCATCTCTAGATCGGAAAGTGTCGTAGCTGTCGTTTTCAATTTTAGAAAGCAATCCCATTGTTTTAGATAGTTGATTATACGGTTATTATTGCATAAGACTTGATTTACTAGTTTTAAAGTGTCGAAAAGCAATTTCCATTTCAAAATCGCAAAGTGTCTCTCT
>APFE030324845.1:0-19812 GCA_000404065.3 Pinus taeda | reverse complement strand
GTGGGTGAATCCTGAAAATCACGCTTACCCTGTGGCTGAGAGGCCACAACTCAGGGGCATCTAAGCCGTCAAAGTCACTCGGTGATCGCACTCGGCCTAAGCCGCACCAGCGGAAACCATGCTGGATTTTTTGGTATCGACGAGACTAGAACCAGTGACCTTTGCTTATGGAGCGCCTTAACAGCACGCTCCTTCACCGACTATTCTAAATCTCTTTGATTAAATAATTATTATTATTAATATTATCATACTTAATAGTTTTGAAAATTATTATTAAGAGTAACAATGATTTTAGTACTACTACCTATTGGAAGAGGAGAGGGAGAAATCTACCCACTGAGCGCTATATCTGAGATGTATTGGTGATCTTAACTTCTCTAATTAAGGGAAGCCAACTTCCACTAATCTCAACACCAGTGTCCCTGTTGAGATTATGTGGATGTTTCATAATCTCAAGAGCTTCTCTAATCTTTCGCCTATGATGTTGTTCTTCTCTTGCGACAATTGAGGTATTTTCCAAACAAATATAGTGCTTAGTTTTTTAGGATGCTCTGCCAGGGCCGAAGTACGAGATCTTTCATTCCTAATATTAGCTCCATGTTCCTTGAGTCTTGTTTGCAATGAGCGACCTGTTTCACCAATGTAACTTTTCCTACAAGAACAATCTATTTTATAGACTCCCTTAAATTGATGTCTATCAATGTTATTAAGAATGAAAGATCTCGTACTTTGGCCCTGGCAGAGCATTCCTCACAAACTAAGCACCATATCTGTTTGGAAAATGCCTCAATTGTCGCAAGAGAAGAACAACATCATAGGCAAAAGATTAGAGAAGCTCTTGAGATTATCAAACATCCACATAATCTCAATAGGGACAATGGTGTTGAGATTAGTGGAAGTTGGCTTCCCTTAATTACAGAAATTAAGATCACCAATACATCTCAGATATAGCGCTCAGTGGGTAGATTTCTCCCTCTCCTCTTCCAATAAGTAGTAGTACTAAAATCATTGTTACTCTTAATAATAATTTTCAAAAACTATTAAGTATGATAATATTAATAATTATTATTATTTATTATACATTTATAATAATAAATGAGGATAATACATTAATATTATCTCGATTATTATTATGAATGGTTATTATTAATTATTAATTAAATATTTTATTGAATTAGTATTTAGTAAAATAATAGAATGAGATTTAATTATATATTTACAAAATAATTACAATATAACTATTCTCTTATCATTATGAATCATTGTTATGATTATTATAGATTTTAATTAATTTACTATTATTAATTTTTATTTTTTTTTTTAATAATAATAATATAACTATTATTATTATTAGTACATTAACTATTAAATATTATTAATTATTAATTATTATTATTATTAAGTAAGATCTAGTAATAATTCATTTAACTAATTATGAAGTAATATAGATTAAATAATTTTAAGAACAATAGAAATTATCTAATCATTGATATTTAATCAATAATTATATTAATTATCCCCCAATCGGAGTGACGAAGTGGGAGGGCAAGGGCATAAAGACAGATAAGAAGAGAGGACGGCCAAGACGGTTGGCCACTGTCCACATGCTTGAACAGCAGGGCATGGTGGCATCCTGCATGACCGTGGAACAAGGGAAATTTTAAGAACCCCCTAAATTTATATGTATAATAAATGGGCGAATCTCCATGGTATATAGGAAAAATGGAAGGCGATTTTATCAATAATATAATATGTCTATATAATTGCATGGCGAGTATTTTACTCAATTATAAAATCTTGTAAGATTGTGGTATTACCATGGGTCAATACCATGGGTTATCATAAACCTGGAGCTTAAAAATTACTATTAGTAATTTATAAAAATATAAAATTAATAGTTGATTTTTATTTTATTTTTTATTTTAACCAAGCTAAAATGTTTAATATACATTAAATTGCAATATCCATTTTTACTTTTGATCCACCAAGATAAAATATTTTTCACTCTATGCTACTTTGCATGTCACGGTATTTCCTCTCGGAGGTTAGTAGATCCAGAGTAAAGATGGATCTATGCTGGCTTAATTCCCCCATTTAAATAGGCTACATTCCAGGTGAATATCGTGGGTCAATACCATGTGCCATTTTGGTGAATACCATGGGTCAATACCATGTGCCATTATTATTTTTATTAATACTAGTATTAGGGTTAATAATGTTTTTTTGCATGGTATTAATAACAATCTAGTCCATGGTATTTGTCCCATAGTATTTTGCCCATAGGTTTCACCTAAATATAACGCATTTTTTGAGTGTCCTTAAATATAAGGTAACCTATGGAGTAAATATAAAAAAATGTTTTATTTGTTTACCATACCTCTGGTTTACTTATATTTTTATTAATTTACCATACCTCTTTTACAAATATGGTGTTTGGCCCATAGGATTCACTTAAATAAAACCTCTTTCTTGAGCCTTCATAAATAAAATGAGGGTTATGGACTAAATATAAAAAGAGGTTTTATTTATTTATCATATGTCTAGTTTATTTATATTTTTATTTATTTACCATACCTTAGTGAGTATAAATACGTTTTATTTATTTACCATACCTCCACTTTTACTTATATTTTTTTTTTTTACCACCCTTCATGTAATATTAGGTGTTGGAGTTAATATAAAAAATGTTTTATTTATTTCCCATACCTCTTCATTTATTATTTTTATTATTTACCATACTCTTTTTTAATATGGTTATTTTGGCCATAGGGATTCACTTAAATTAAAAGCTATTCTTGGAAAATGGCGAATGGATTCACTTAAATAAACTATTCTTTGAAAATGGGCGAATGGAAGGTTGTAACTCCTAATTTCAAGGGCTAAATTTACCTTTTTTACCCTCTCCCTTAAAATAAGGTGGGCTATTTGAGGTGATTTGTAAAAATGTACTATGATACAAAATATTCGTCCACTTAAAATTTAAAACCCCTTAATTTCGCCAAAGGGCGAACATTCGCCCCTAAAATTTTCTATGCCGTGGGAACACCTATGGAGAGAAGTGGCACAATTATGAGGAGAGAGGTTGGCAAGAACGGCGGCGGTAGAAGGATGGGATGTAGCGTAGGTGGGAAGGGATACATGAGGGTGGCAAGAGTAGGGAGAGAGCATAGAACACGGAGAAGGAAAGACGGGAGCACGGCAGCGCAAATGCTGGGGACCTCAGTGGCTAAGCATATTTTTTGGTATGTTTCTTCATGTTTACCTCCTGTAATTCCCACTGAGAAGTATAGTATATTGAACGAGGGGGGCAAGCTTGGGTACATTGGGAAGGGGCTGCGACAGGATAGGCCTGAGGAAAGGGATAAGAGACAGAGAGATGGCCAAGATCAGCTGCATAATAGAAGCCAAGGCATAGGCATGACCGAGGAGTGCAATTTCAGGATAAAGGGTTGGCCTTGGGAAACTAAGGATGAAAATTCTCGAAAGGATTGGAGGTTAGATTGCACGGCCACTTCCCTTAGACCAAGGTGGGAGAGAGCCATGACTCTCCAGAGAGACAAGGGGGGATTGAATTGAGTGGGAATTCTTAGAAAGAAGAAAATGTTGAAGGACTAGATGTATGCAGATTTTCCAAATCTAACGTTTTATGTTGATAATTGTAAGCAGGAGTCTGAAAACAAAGAGATGGCTCACCTAGGTAGAGGTAGAGGACGAGGGGGTTGAGGGTGCCAGAGCCCGATAGTAAAAAAAGAACCTACCATTTCGGAGAATAAAGAGCCTAGAAAAGGTAGGAAACCCATCAAGGTGGTGGTCAATGAGGCAGCCAGAGCATACAAAGAAGGAATGGATGCCGGCATTCATAAGTTGATCCATGAGATGGAGGACAGCATCATGGAGGAAGACTCTGAGCCGGAAATGGAAGAATGGGGGGACCTCGTCCCCGACCCAGGGCATAGCAGGGGCAGAATGTCTCTATTCAAACAAACCTTGCATATATACTAGGTCATGAAGCACTTGCTGGCCAGAGCTTTGGAACAGGTGGCGGGGGAGATGGTGGAAATTGCCCAAGGCATGCCCAACCTCAAAAAGGATATGAAGAATCTGCAAATTATGATGTTTATGCAGGATAGCAAGCTAGATAGGATCCAGCAACGAATGATGGAGCTATCTTCGGTGCTGGGTGACTCTGCTACAACACCGACTATCGTGGATTCCGAACAGGATGATAGCAAGGAATAACATTTTACCTTCCAATTTTTACAGACTTTTTAGTGGATAGCCTTTACTTTTCTTGTCTTTGTATGTCAGTTCAGACCTTAAACTGTGTATCTAGTTGTGAAGTGTATTTATCTTGGGTTGAAAGACTTGTAAAATTCTGCTACTGGATAGCTTATAACAAACTAAGGTGGCCAACAGACTTGATTTCCATGTGGACAAGTTGAGGCCACAAAGATTTTGTATGTGGAACAACTTGCTTTTATAAATAGAAAAAAAAGGGAATTACCGTAGCTTACAAAAATATATATATATAATAATTTTATAATTCATTATAATATTTATTAATAATTAAATATGATTATTTTATTAAACAATTTTTATTATAAATAACTAAGAATGTTTATTAATGATTAATAATTATTACTATTATTATTATTTATTAATTATGAGTACATTAACTATTAATTATTATTAACTATAACTATTATTAATATTAATAATATTGCTATTATTAATTATTAACTAAGATCTATTAATAATTATCTCCAACCTATTGAATTAAATAGATTACATATTTCTAAAAACAATAAAAAATTTATCTTAATCATTTCATATTTATCAATAATTATAATGTTTAATATTATATTATCAATACATTTATGATTATTTATTATTAAATAATTTATTAAAACATTTATTGATTATTATTATTAAATATATTTTAGTTAAATTAACTGGACTTATTAATTATTAAACTAATTATTAAAAATTTAATATAATTTATTATTTTAATTATTATTAAGATTATTATTATTAATATATAGATTTGTTTATTAATATTAAAGGATTCGGTATTTGATTAAGATTAGGATTAAGTATTAAGTATTTATTTAATATTCCTATTAATAATTGGATTAAATTAATTTTTAATACTTTAAAATTAATAAATTAACTAATTATTCAAAAAATTACTAAAAATTACAATAAAAACTTAGAAAAGATGATAATCAATATTATTAATCAAGCCCACCTTCATCTCATCCTTAAATCAACTTACCTCATAACTATTTAAATATCAACATTCAAGAAGTCTTGATGATGGATCCCTATTGGGATTTGAAACATTGACAAAAAATGGTTTTTACTGTGGGTTCTCCAGTAATTAAGTCAAAATATATAAAAAGACATAAACCACAGATGTCTAAAATCCAGAATTATTAATTTTCATAAAAAATTGTATCCAAATAATGTTCTTCATACTAACAACAACTAAAAACATTACTTAACATTTCCATCACTAAAAATACTTTCAATACCAATTAACCCAAAATATATAAACTCAAAAATAATATAAGAATAAAAACACTCAAAAACATACACATAATACTAAAAACCACATAAAAACAATTATATAGTTATTTATAAACATTAATTCATTATAATATAAAATATTTTAATAAAATCCAATTGTCAATGATACCATCATAATGATAGTTTACTATACAACTTGAATGGGCCTAATGGTTAAGAGCATGTGTTTCCTCCTAAAAGGTCACAGGTTCAAAACTAGAGCGGGGTAGAGTATGTATGCCTTCATAGACTTAATAGTTAAATCATCGCGTGGAGGTGAGTCCCTTGTCCTACAAACAAAAAAGTCCCATGCACCAATTTGATGTCTAGCTTAACTATAACCTTAAAATTAGATAATAATAATAATATCTACTCTTTAAAACAATTTTCCAATAATCTAATAAACTATATCAACCTTATCTCAAAATTTATTATTATCCAAATTAAATACTTTAGATGATGATGATAATAATAATAATATCCGCTCTTTATATAAACCATATCAATTTTATCTCAAAATTTATTATTGTCCAAATTAAATACTTTACTTTATCAATTTTATCTCAAAATTTATTATAATCCAAGTTAAATATTTAACTTCTCTAATTTCGTTGCTCAGTTTACGGAACATCCATTTAAAAAATATACTTGCCTTAATTTTGAACTTTTAATCCCAACTTTATTATATAAATATTTTCTACCCCCAACATTCACCAATACATTCGAAGGGGTCTTTGTTATTAATCAACGCTAACATTATTTACTTCAATTTTGTATAATATAAATTTTTAAATTTTTTTTTAATTAAGATTAGGGTTAATTAATTATTTAATTTGCATAATATAATTTGTTTTTTTTATATAATTATTTAATTTTAAATTTAATAATTAAGTTAGATGTTTAATTCGCATATAAAACCTAGCTCAAGAGTTAACTTAATTGGAGTGTCGTCGTTAAAGCATATCTGCTATTAAGAAGTTATTGGTTCAATTCTCTCGACACTCTGAGGATTAGGCTCCTTAGTTGAGTCAGTAGGAAGTGATACATTTGGGTGGATATACTTGGTACAAATATTTTGTAAACATAGCAGTCACTGATTTCTAGGGTTCGTGAACCACATCAAAAAAAATTGTGTATAAAACCTTCTCAACAGTGTCACTACAAAAAATTACAAAATATTCATAATTTTTAAAAACAATTCATTCTAACAAGTAATACTAGCTCAACTCCTGGATGCGGGTGATAATGGAGGACAGTGAGGGGGCTGCCAACTGGGTTGGCGTGTGGCGAGACCACATGGCCTCCCGCAGGGCCGCACAGTGGTCCAAAAATGGCATTTACCATCGCTATAAATGCACCTCAAGTGAGCGTTGCCACCATTCTGTTAACCACCATCAACCTCAGCTCAAGGCAAACATGAACTCTCGAGAAAATACCAACTCTGCTCCTGCCAATCCTCCCCTGCAACCTCGGTCCCTACAATGCCTCTGCCCTCATGCAATGACAGCACCCAGCTCTCGCACAACCACTGGGAGACGTTGTAATCTTTTTTGTTGTATTGATTTTGGCTCAGGCATCCACTTCACCCACAGCCTGAATTATCAATTTATCATCCCTTCAGCCCTGGTTGCTCATCCCTCTATTGAATTGCTTGCTAGCTCCATTGTGACGCTACCTCCCACTGTGCCCAATTCTGAACGAAACTCACCTCCAATTGCAGAAAGCATGGTGCGACACAGGATGTGCAGCCGTAGGGGTGGGAACCGAGGGAACCTGAGTCGCTCCCAGCGCTCTTCTGCTTCAGAGACTACTTCCTCTCTGGCTAAGCAGAACACTGGTCATTACCCAAACACACGCAGTGGAAGAGGTCACTTCCACTCGGTGGCCTCTGCTACACCTCCCAGCAGCTTCCCCTCCACTTGGGGCCCATCTTCCAGAAGCACTCTACCCGCTCCTCAGCTGCATTCCCAGAATGCCCAATTCACCTTCCGCTCTGCCCTAAACAAGCCCCTCATCACGGCCACCATAATCATTAGCTTTCATGAGGAAAAGCAGAGCTCTGAGGCACAGGACTCCGAGGTTGGAGGACAAATCACGGCAACTGAGGAGCAAGGAACAATGGGAGATGGCCAAACAAAATCAATGGGGCTCTTGAATGTTGCTGATGGCGAGCGCACCACAGTGGGGAGCAGCCAAACCAAAGCCAAACTAGAACTGGCTCAGACAAGTCTTCAAGGCGCAGAGGAGCGGAACTAGGAGCAACAAACCAAACGCACAGGGAAGGAAGTGAACGAGGCTCCGCAAATGAACTAGTTCATAGAGGAATATTGTTGCCTCATTGAGGAAGAACACCCGGAGTTGCAGGATGGCAACACAGAGACTTTGCTACTAGCAAGTGACGACATGGACGAGTACAGATGCTTCATCGTGGAGGAGCACCCTCCGTCGCTACCACATCCCTAGCCCGCCACTTCGATGTCGTGTGTTAGCCGCATGGTCTGCCACCTTGCTGCCACCCAACGTGCCATGCGCCTGCCTCGTAGACTGCCACTCAGCATGCCACGTGTCTCGGGTTCATTGGAACTCTATTTTTTGGTTTTTTGTTTTCAATGGGTTTTTGGGGAAAAACTTAAAATTTTAGGCTCTTCAGTCGGGTTTACTTTTTTAGTTTCCTCAAATACAATGATACAAAATTGGATAATTTGTTGGTTTACCCTGTGTGGGCAGCAAGCTAATTTTTTTGAAACACTTTGGTTATGAACTGATTTCCCTTCTAGGAAGTTCAAATCTAGTTTTTTTGCTGGTTGATGCCTTTCCTTTGGCATAGATAAGTACAGGCTTCGGCCTCAGTGTATGATACTCTTTTTACATTAATAGAATTAGTATAACTTAGAAAAAAAAAGTAATACTACCTCAACAAAATAAATTAAATGGTTGGATAACATCGATGGGCATCAATCTATAATAAGCATGAAAACATTTAACCCCCTTTACTCTCGAGATTCTTGATCTGTAAATAGGATTTGTTACAATACCATGGCTAGCCAATATCACATGCCCAAAAAACCATAACTCACTTCATATGACACCTGTTCATATGAGATTTTTTTTTAATTAATCAATTTCTTGTGCTGAGAGGTGCATTCTACAATCCAATATGGGGCGATGTGCGACTCTCCCTATTCTCAACATGGAGTTGATACATGTCCTTTTAAAACTATATATTATTTTTATATATTATATATATATATATATATTATATATATATTATTATTATATAAGAAATGTGCACGACTAGATAGTATACAAAACACAATTAATCTTAACACAATCATTTGTCGCACTCACTCATTCTGTCAGTACTCGGTTCACTAGGTTGGCTCAAGCATTTGTAAGATGGAAGTTCACTGGATTTGCTCAATCATTCATAATGTGGTAGATCACATTACCAAAGTAAAATTTAATACTATTTTCATTCGATGTATCAAAGTATCAACTACAATCAAAATTAATTTAGTAGCATTTAACATGAATCAATTTATAACCAACCTTTTATAATTATTATAAAACTACTTTTTATATTGTGGGATATGAATCCTACCAAACTCTATTATAAAATGAAGTATAACACAAATTATAACATAATTAAGATCTTGTGAGATCTATATATTGTATATATTTGCAGAATTATTGACTTAAGATTGAAACAGATTTGTAATATTGATCATTTGTATGGATAAAGTTTTATGAACTAATCTTAAGGCAAACCATTATTATCATTTCAGAGATGGGGTTTTCATTTTAACCAAAATAAAATGGATTTGGCATTGTACTTTTTCATAAATTTGTTATTCTTCTTTATCTATCCTTCACGTCATGAGCTACAACCTAGATAGATAACCTTGTTGGGAAATTAGATGTTTATAGTTGGAGCCATCATTAGTATACTATCGACAAAATACAATTTTTTTTAACTAGAAGAATTTGCAATTAGAAAGTACAATTATTTGCAAGTGTAGACTTTAGTTTGAATTCATATGAAATGTTGGAAGAAGAATTGTGGAATGAGTGTGAAACTTTCTCACACTCATTCCGCAATTCTTCCATAAACAACAACATTCAATAATTAATCCAAGTGGATCTCTAGACACTAAGGCATGAAAAAGGCTCAAAATTCAAAGTGGTAGAAAGATTATTAACTTGACATCAGATCGAAGTGCTCGTCGTCCTGATTCCAACGATGTGAACGACAACACTCCAATCCGAGTCCAAATGAGGAAGACAAAGGCAGTCAAAGTTTTGGTTGCATTTTGCTGACTGGGTAGGATTAATGAAGACACAATTTGGAATTTTTCTAGCTGACAGAATCCGGCCAACTCTGGCCAGATTCCGAGAAAAATTGTCGCCTTGTTAAAATGTCTCCTTTGGTCCAAATTCTGAATTTTCAAAACGGGCATATTGTTATAATAAAACAAATATTATTAAAAAACAGGGGTGGCGGGCCACCAACCCCACGACCCCAATCCTTATCACATGTATTTTTGGAGGGGTCAGACACTACCCCCAGCCCATCCCACCATACAAGACCATTACCATTGGGGACCCGTGGTTTTTAGGCGGGCCATTACCATTGTACACGCGGAGGTGGGTCAGCCCTTGGGGCACGGACACAGCCCCCATTAAAATGACATTTCCACGCTAATAAGGGGCCACTGTTAGAGTGAAGGTAAGGTGGGCGGGCCGCCCAAGGCGGGCCCAAACCAACCTCCCTTCCAATTTAATATTATGTTATGTAAAAAAAGGGAGGGGCAGGGTTTGATCGCTCGACCCCCCTCTACAACAAATGGATCTCTAACCACTCAGCCCAACTAGATTTTGGAAAAGTTTGCCCACCTTGGAATATTTAAACTCAGTTCATCAGTGCACCCAGGGGAAGGAGTGTGCACGCAATTCAAGGCAGGTTCATTTGCAGGTGGCGGAACCATGAACAGTGCGGGGAGAGGGGATGAAACCATGATCTGAGCAGTTTCTCTAGGGGGGAAGATTTTCACTTTGTCAGATTTTGACAAATTTTATATGGTTTCAACATTTCTCGATGCCACAAACGCAATGGTGTTGTCCATTTCTCCAATAGAGTTCTTCATTTTTCGGCCATTTTTCAGTATGGAGTTATAAGACTCCCTTTTTGTAAATGATGATTGTACTCTTCTTTCTCATGCCACTTAATGAATGAAGGCCTCCCCATTGATCGAGCAGGGCCCGGAGACGTAGTCCAAATCGGACGAACTCCATTATCAAGTTTCTTGTCTTCTTTCATGCTTTTATGAGTTTCTCCTCTTATCTCATGGGCACCTTAAATTTCTATGTTTAAGCTACAATTTATGCATGTAATTTTTTCATACATCTATAAGAAAAAGATCTTGGATCAATAATAAGTACAATTTTTTTTTTTATCAAATATTTAAGATTTAATGTTATTATTAAATAAAAAAATAAATTTAAATTTAAATTTGGTAATCTCCAAATCATATGGAACATGATTAACCAAATTTAAATTAAAATGGACGATATTGTTATCAGAATAATGTAGAAATCTAAAATCTCCTATTATTAGAATTTGTTATGTGTTGTTAGAATTCATGTTGGATTGATTGTCCTAATTAGTCTTTGTTAGTTTCTATATCCTATATTCTAGGATTCTGTTCAACTAGATTGTAATCTTATATATGTACTTGATTGTTGGCTTAGTGAATGTACATGTGAGTGGAGCAGTATCCTACTTGAGGTCTCATGAGTGGGTTGCAACTCGTCTTCTTATAGTTTGTCTTCCATAATTTCTGAGTTGGTGATAGAGCTGAGGGTATAAGAGCAAAGGCATTTTTGGTTTTTGTTTGATGCATTGTGCTGAGGTAGGTCCCTTGTCCCACAAAAAAGGGGGTCTCATACACCAATTTGGTATATGGCTTGGTCATGACCTTAAAATTGGATGATAATAATAATAATAATAATAATAATAATTGGATGCAACAGAATAATGGTGTGGCTACTGGGATTGAGAAGTCCAACCTAGAGCTACATGTGTATGAAAGTCACGTTGTTGTGCTAACTGTGGCTAGGGTGGGGATCCGTGTTGACTGTTCGGGCATTGTGAACCTGACGTGAAGTGGTTTGTCAAAGACATAATTTCTGAGTATGTGGAGTTGAAGAATGGATCTCAACAACAACAAATATGTTGATTACAATTGTTTATCCTTGTGAAATGAACTCTCATGCAAATCATTGGTACCATCCTCTTACTCATCTTCATGGCTCACAATTAGATGCAGTTTGTTCTTATACTTAGAGAGCCTAGTCTTGGAAGATTGCAACTTTCTACACCAAAGGATATTGATTTCTTTGATGCCATGATTTTTGAGTTTCTAAGCCTCCAAGACTGAATATCCAAAAGTATCATTCTTACAAGTCATCTCGAACTGATGTGCGTGTAGCAAACTTCTTGGAAACTCCAAATATCAAAGAAAAGTGGTGAAGTTTCCTAACATTTAAGGACAAGGTAAGATTTACTCAAAAGGCCCTGTAATGCATAATTAGAAGTAAAATTATTTTCCATACAATATTGAAATTTTGTTAGGCATATCATACAGTTAAAATCTGGTAAGGATTTCCTTTATGGATGATATAGACAATTAGACAGGTGGATGACATGGGTATCTAGATATGATACCATTTTTTGTTTTTTAATTCTTTTTAATGGGAATTCTGTGATAATTTTTCAAAAAGCAAAATTTGAGGTTGTAGAGGAGGAGTTGTTACAAAATTAAAAAGGAAGAATTAAAAGTTTTGTCCAAATTTTGATCGGGAAACAAATTTGTTGCATGAGTTGTTGTATAAATTTACTACATAATCTACTATGTAATTGCATAAATTTGGTTTGACAGTACATTATTTTCTTTAACTGTTTTTATGTTGTTTATGCATTTTCATGTAATAGCCAATCAATGTGTGTGAGATTAAAATCTATTGATTAATTTGAAGTTGGAGAAACATCTATTTCAAAATGGTTATTTCTCTAACAAAATCTTATCTAAATGAAGTAACCAAGTTGGATGGTGTCAATTATGTGAATTAAAAGTTTAAAATGCAAACATTGATGGAAGTATACAATGTCTAGTTGATATCAAGTGGTGATAAAGTGAATCCAATGTCATCGTAGGAGCTACAACTGCATTAATTCAAGATTAGGAGAGGTGAGAGAATGAGGCAAAATTATTGTTGAAAAAATCTATAAAAGACAACATTATAACTCAAATTAGAGACAGCAAGACATCTACCAATACTTGGGAAATGCTCAAATATTTGTATTAGTCGAAGAATACAAATCGGCTCGTGTCCCTAAAGAATAAGCTTCTTTCTATTGAAATGGAAGAAAATGAAAGAATTAGTAATTTTATTTCAAGAATTAAAGACATTAAAGATAAAATTGGAGATAAGGTGAAACAATATCTAGCACTACTCTAGTCACTATAACCATAAATGAATGCTAGATGAGTATTAGGCATTCATCAAAAGTCTTGTAGCAAGGGAAAGGCTCCCTCTTTAGATGAATTAACAATTATACTCATGCAAGAGGAAGAAGGTGAAAGAACTTTAAACCTCAAAGTTCTGATTTGACAGTGAAGGAAAAAGGGGAACGACCTTCTAAAGGGAAGCCTTGGGAAGGTAATAAATGAGGAAAGCCACCATTTAAAAGCCATAACAAGTATGACATCTCCAAAGGTTGATGTTATATTTAAATGTCATTATTGTGCCAATTTTGGAAATTATTCTAGAGATTGAATGAAAAGGAAGTACCATGAGTCTAAACATAGAAACGAAAGGCACACTGGTCATTTTGTTGATAGAGGAGAAAAAATGAATAATCAAAAATTTTAAAATGTTTATTTCATAGGTTGCACTATCTGGTGAAATATATTACTCAAATCATCCTTTTTTGATTAAGGAGCCTCCATCCATATGTCTTGTAACAAACGTTGGTTTAATAACTTTCATGAAAATAATAATGTGCAAATATATATCTTGGGGATGATCATTTACACCAAATTAAAGGGTATGTTAATGTATCTGTGACATTACCAAATGGTTGTGTTAAACAAATTCACAATGTGATGTATGTGCCTACTATTAGGAAGAATATAATCTCAGTTTCTACCATAGCATATCAGGGTTTGAAGGTATATATTGTAATTTCACATTATGTAGTGAAAGATATGTAGGATCACTTCAAGGTCATTGTAATGGGATTTATAATTCAAGGTTTATATAAGCTTAATGTGACAAGCAAAAGTCATCAGGTATTGACATCTACAACCATGCCAACAAAAGTTCTTTGGCACCAAATGTATGGCCACATTAATTATCGTGATTTGTTGCTACTTCAAAAATGAGGAATGGTAGAAGGTTTCCAATACTTAAGAATGAATCTACTACATCTGAAGTGTTTGCATTAGGGAATATGCATAGGAAAGAGTTCCCTACTCATACAAATATAAGAAAAAGGTACATTTTTGAACTTGTGCATATAGATGTCTATGGTCCTATTGACCACAATTTTGTCTATGGTACGAGAAAGCTGTGTATAAGGAAGTCGAAAAAAATTTCCAATGATCAAAGTCATCATTCAACATGAATATATCATTGTAAACCCAATTTTTGCAAGGTCTATCGTAAATGATGCTAGTATGACCATCTAGTTATGTAACAACACCTAGATAAACCTCTGAATTTGGCAAAGGATTTCATCCTAGGAAGAATTTTAACCACTTTTTAACCTTCTTGAATTATGTGTGTTTGTAAACACGACTAATCGGCATAGTTTTCTTCCAGCTATAACCCCAAAGCTAGGGTGGAATTCATTTACAAAGTCTTAGGTGAATCCTAGTGTCTATTAGGTCTATTATAAAAGTGTGTTTAGGAGTAATACTAGTGCATGCTCCCTCATAATTAGAACACCGTGTCTAAATTATTTTATTATAAGCACACTTGGTTTTATACTAATCATATTGTGTCGCAGAATTGGGTAATGTCTTGAGGATCTATGTCTAAAGGCGTTTTCCCCTTCTAAGGGTTGATATTGTAATTATTTTGATATAAAATATTCTAGTGCATGGTCCCTCGCAATCAAAAACCATGGCTAAAATATTTGAGGGTGGGAAAATTATTAATCCCCTCTAGAGTCAATTGCTTAAATTTTTGGGAAAAATTAAATAAAAATCCTAAGCCAAAAATTTAATTAATTTTGAGTCAAAAAATAATTATAGAGAAATTAATTTCTCTCCGTGTGGAAAATCATAAAAAAATTGTGGGTCAAAAAGAAGTAAAATTTTGGAGGTGGTCCACCAAGGGAAAAATGGATATTTTAAGAAAATTTAAGTCGTTGGACTTTGGTGGTTAAGTCAAAGTCAATTTTTTGAAGAAATTAATCCAAAATATTAATTTTTGCATTAATAAAAAATGGTTTTTCAGAGAAATTCAAATTTTTCCTCAAAAATAAAAATTGGATGGTGGAGATTAAAATATGATCAAGTTATTTTTGACGGTCGAGATTATTTTGACAATGATCAAGCCAACGACCCATTATTTTCCACTTGGATGGGTATTTTCTATATAAGGAAGCCATTTAGTTTCTCTTTCTTATCTTTGGATGAGGTGATTTTGTAACGCACGTACTGAGTTGCTGCTCTACTGGAAAAAAAATTCCCATAATAAACATAATTTTGGGTTCAAATTATGGTGTTATTCTATCTATTGAATTGTGGTACGTGCTAATTATGTGTTTATCCTATATTATGCTGAATATATTTAATTATTACTTCATTTGTTGATGATAATAACATTCTATTGGTATAAGTTATATTAGGCAATCTAATTCACTATATGATCTAATAGTTTATCTTGAGATTTATATAGAGATTTACATGTACACTAGCCCTTGGGCTCCAAGTTCAGATATTGTGGGGAAGAGCCGACCTTGTTTGGGCTCTAACCTTTCATTGTGATGAATTGTTCTTAGGAGGGTTTGGCTAGTCTATCTTTCAAAATTATTCATCCATGCAATTTATTTAAAAAATCTTCTAAAAAAAAATTATTTGATCTTGGTCAACAAAGAAATACTTTTCTAATTAGAGCTAATAATTTTATTTTGTAAATATTGTACATTTGTAAATATTTGTAAAATTATTTTCTAACCCTTGTTTTATTTTGTAGAACTTGGGGTTTTTTGGGGTTTTGAATTTTTTGTATATATTTGGGGTTTTGGAAAATTATTTCATTCATTTTTTTCAGGTGGATCTTCAAGCCGTAAAATCAATCCCTAGAGCTATGGTTTGAAGGGTTTCACCCTTCCAAGTGAGACATCTATCCCTCTCAAGAAAAAAAATTGGGGTTTTGAGGTTGATCTAACCCTAGGAAGGCATGATCTACCCTCTAGACCTCATCCAAGCTCAACGTCCAACCAATAAAGGAAGATGATGGCCTCAAAGAAGTGAATTTGGACATTTTTATGGTAATTATTTATTATTTTAGGGTTTCAAAAAAAAATTAAGGCCTCTAAGGCCTAGCCATCACCTTTCCTAGCCTTATTGTGGCCTCTTTTTCTCTTGTTTCCCTTGGATGTAGCCTTAGAAGGGATTTTTATCTTGGACGAAAACCCTTTTGAGCCCTCCTCTAGCCCTCAGAATCCCTTATAAGGCTTCTTTTACCCCTATCGTGGCCTTTGTAGGCCTCTTCTCCTAGCCGCAAGCCATTTTTGGCCTTGTCGTGGCCCTAAGAGGCCCTCTAACCCTCTTTCCCCCCTCCATTTACCTATTTTCCCTTGGTTGCGTGCCTTATAGGCCTTATTTTCCCTAGTCGTGGCCTAATTAGGCCTTCCTCCCCCTTTGTTGCCCTACCTTTGCCCTAGTTTTAGCCTCTTTAGGCCTAACGTTGCCCTCTCCTAACCTCTAGCCTTCTTCTAGCCCTCATCTCAACCATTCTTCAGTCATTTAGTTAGTTTGCATTGGCATTTTGTCTCTAACATTTTTTTTTGCAACAATTTTGGAGCTAACTTGGTGGTTGCAAGTAGTCAAGCTCATTGGAAGCCTCTCTAGTCACAAACAAGATCATTAGGCCCATTGGTTTGCCCTTATAGTGGTTGAATTTATTTCATATAACTGAAATTTGGAGTATTGTTGGGTAAATTCACTATTTGATATGTTTGCTACATCCAGCTAAAGGCATCTACGATAGCAGTAAAATAACATAACAATGGCATAATAATTAACTTGCAAGCATATTTCATCATTGGCATTAGTTGGGATTGCATTGTTTGACATATTTTGTCATTTCTTGAGGGTTGTCATATTTATCTAAGGCCTGATATATTGTTGCATAAGGTCTGGTGTAAACATAACAGTGGTGTCAAAGGCTGTTGATAGTCATCTAATTTCATTGGGGATTCAATCCTAGCATAGTTTGCATCTTGGTCAAGTACCCTCTTGTGTCATTGGGTGTTTTTCTTATTGTTTCAATCATTGTCTTCTTGGCTACCATCTCTTGCACCTCATTTCATTTTGGAATTTCTTGCATGCATTTGCATTCTTGCACTCAAGAATATCACTGTTTTCATTCTCACTAACAAACATAAGTGCTCTAAAGGGCTAAGTGAACTGATAGGATTGGCTTATTTCTCTAGAGAAATAACATTGTTGATCAATGCTCACTTTCACCCATTTGATCTCTAGCATTATTTTGACATTGGTTTCTAAAGGAATATATTGATTGTCATTTTTATGGACAAATAGTTTCATTATATTTTCATTGTTACAAGTGATTTCATTGTTATTGTGATAATTATCATTTCTTGGCAATAAATGCACTAACTTGTTATTTCTTGCAAGTGAGCTTCACACCTAAGTTTATAATCTTGCTAATCAAGTCACTCTTAAAGCACTTAATTGATCATCATAATTGTGATAAGGGTAATCTTGAAGTAATATAAAGAACTGATATTTGAGTTCATAAATAATTTAAGCTCTCTCTCTTTTGTATCTAATTGGCACATTTTCATTCTATTGTTATAATTTAAGTAATCCTAAGAAGTTTCTAATTGTGTTTAAAGATCATCATTATCTAATAAACATTGTTGAAATAAGCATTGGACTTGTATATTTATGGTAATTTCATGAACAATTGTCTATTGATATCTTAGCAACATTTTCTATCGTCGTATATTTGGTTCATTGAGAACTTTCTTGTGGTGATGATTGTCATTATACAATGTTAAGTACTTCATTGTTCTAAATTGAATATCATTGTAATTTGTCTCTAAGTACTTAAGATCCCTAAAAATCTTCACTTAAAGATAACCACTCATATTTTTCACTTGCATTCTAATATTAGCCTTGCATTAATAGTTGAGAGAAAGGATTCATCTAGTTAGGCATCTAACTTAAAATAAACCAAGATCCTACATCTCACTTAGATTTTAGGTGTCACATTTCATATAGGCTAGTGAAACATCCTAAAGTAACAATTGTTCATTTGGTGGTGTTAGCGCTTGGAATTCACCTAGGCTGAGATAGACAAACTCTCAAGGCTACATCAAACCATTTCACCTCGTAGCTAGCCCTACGAGGTATGAGAAGGCTCTCTCGGGTCAGATTCGGTAGATCTTTCAATATGATAAGCTGACCAATTAGGATTAAAGATTTTAGTCTAGTAAATTGATAAGGGGGGTTGATTTAAAGATTTTTGGTTTTTTGGTGGCAATTGGAGGGAGTGCAATTCAGGGTGCGGGGATTGAGCACAGTTTTTGCAGGGGGATCTTTGGGGCAAGGTAGGAGTGAGCGCTGATGCCTTAATCTGAGATGGATGATCAGGGATGATAGAGAAGGAGTTAAAGAGGGAAAACAACCATTTGAATCCTCTCTAGACAGTAGAAAACATAAATTTGGAACAAACTAAAAAGCTGAGCATGTCAAAGCATGAATTCAAACTTTACCACTTCATCTGTCCAAATAGAAGCAAAAGAGAGATGTGGAATACATAAACAAACTTACAAGAACATGTAGAGAACACACCATCAACACAACAATCCACAAGAATCCACAAGGATGTCTGTAAAACCCTGGCCTTCTTCTTCTTTAAATTGCAGAGATGGATGTACAATATACAATAATGCTTTCTCCCACAAGAGTCCAACCTTCCAACCTCTCAAAATGACTAAGAAAACACATAATATAGGCAAGCTAACCTCTTCCCTTGCCTCTAGGGGTCGAGCTCATCCTTCTAGGAGCAGTTTGAACTAATTCCAAACTAAGCACTAGATAATAGGCATCTCAACAGCTTGCCTCTATTACTTAGCTAACTAATTCATGCATTAATTATTCACTTTTTACATCAAGGAAGCTTCTAGAAGAGTAAAGAGAGGTAAAATCTATCAAAGTGCCATGAAAATATTACATTTATCCATCATTTACAAGTAAAAATAATCAACCATAGTCAAAACAGTGTTTTTTGACCAAAAAAGTCAATTTTGGCAAAGTTAGCTCTCACATCCGCGCCCCTTGGCTCTCACATCCGCGCACCTTTGCAGCAACTTTTGAGTGGGTTCCACTGGTCCAAATCAGGTGCAAGATGGCTCATTGGAAAGTTTGGTCTGTCTACTTTCCATCCCAAGTGGAATTTCTGAATTTGGAGTTGTTTTGCCCCCTCAAAAACCATTTCTCCCAAGGTCACTTTCTGCAACTCAAAAAGTGGGCAGAAAGTCATTTTTTTGATGTATTTTGAGCTTTTTGGAGGCTCAAATCTCAAAATTAGGCTTCTCCCAAGTATTGGTAATTTTTCTCTTTGCATGCCCTTTCCAAAATTGCCAAGTTTTCAAAATTCCGAGCAGTCCTCCAAAATGGTCTCACCCAGGGTGAGACCATTCCACGGGAAAAACCTGTAATTTTACCAAAAATTTGCAAAATGCTCCAAAATTCTCAAATTTTTTCTTGAAATTTGGGCTGGGAGTCCCCAATCAAGTACCATGCTCAGTCAAAGAAGCTTTGGCCAAAATTTGGAGTGGATCGGGCGTTTTCCTTCATTTTTGTGCTTTGGCCAACCGTCCTTGGAGCACCTTCGTTCTCACCGGTATTTTTGACATTTATTTAAAACTATGACACCTGTGCAAAAAATGAAGGAGGTTTTTCTTCTTTGGCATGTTGT
>APFE030324835.1:52636-64642 GCA_000404065.3 Pinus taeda | reverse complement strand
CCCACAGCAAAATGGGCCACCATCTGGACACTCTTTGCACTAGCAGCTCAGAACGGTTGGAAAGTCCATCAATGGATGTAAAAACTGCCTTCTTGAATGGAGATCTAAAAGAGAATGTTTTTATGTCCCAGCCTGAAGGATTTGTTGTGAAAGGACATGAACATAAAGTATGCAAACTTGTGAAGTCCTTTTATGGCCTCAAACAAGCACCACGAGCCTGGTATGAAAAGCTAACTGAGCATCTTCTGAAACTCAACTTCAATCATTTTGATCTTGATGATGCAACTTTATTTGTCAAAAGTTGGCAAAACAGTTGTATATCTTGTGGTATATGTAAATGATCTTTTAATGACAGGGAACAATGAAAGTTATATTGCATCCATAAAGAAAGAATTAGGAAAAAGTTTTGAAATGACTGATTTGGGCTATATTCATTACTATCTTGGCATTGAAGTAACCCAACATCCAAAATCCATATTTCTTTCTCAAAAGAAATACATTGGAGATTTGTTAAACAGATTTGGCATGACAGAGTGCAACCCTCTTTCTACTCCAATGGAACAAAACTTAAAGCTCACATCTATTGAAGGAAAGGAATTTGAGGATGCAACAAAGTACATACAACTTATAGGAAGTCTCATCTATCTCACTACTACCAGAGCAGACATTTTATTTGCTGTTGGAATCCTCTCCAGGTTTATGCAAAAGCCTTGTGAGGGACATTGGTCTGCTGCAAAAAGAGTTCTAAGGTACTTGAAGGGAACTCAAGACCTTGGAATCAAGTATACACAGGTAGACGACTTCAGCTTGATTGGATACTCTGATTCAAACTTTGATGGAGACAATGAAACTGGAGTATCTACTTCATGATATGCTATGAGTCTTGGATCAGGAGTTGTCTCTTGGAGATCACGCAAACAATCTGTTCCAGCAGATTCCACAACAGAAGCAGAATACGTGGAAGCACCTGAAGCAACGAAAGAAATTGTGTGGCTCAGAAAAATTCTTGAAGATTTGCAGGTAAAACAAGTACAATCAACTCCACTCATGATTGACAGCACCTTTGCAATAAAGTTTGCCAAGAACCCAAACTTCCATGATCGTACAAAGCACATCAATACTAAATATCATTTGATCCGACATCATGTTGAGGCCAAAACAATTCATCTCCGCCATTGTTCCACAAATGAGCAAGTTGCAGACATCTTCACCAAAGCGCTTGGAAGGGAAAAGCTTGAAAGATTCAGAACGATGCTTGGACTCACCAACATCCCTTCAGATTAAGGGGGGGAATGTTGACACCTAATCCGAAATGGATGGGTGTACTGGACAGTCATCCAGAAGATGAACTGATCCGCCTGTATTTATGTATATAAATATATGTCAGCTAATGAATAATATCAAGTCAGTTTTCTCTCGCTCATTCATTCTGGAGTTACCCTGGCCTGACACATTGCTCGAAACGCGCTTCATTACAGACCAGCCCTGTGCTTTCGATTTTGTACGAACTATTAAATATTGTGTCAGAGAAATTACCCATATGATCCATTGGTGGAGTCACTGTATTTGATTGGTAGTTGTCAAATTCTTACCAAATTAGATTATCTGTATGTGCGGAGAAGATCAATTTTTTTTTATATGCAAAGCTTGGTTTTTTGGAATTTGATTTTTTTGCATATTCAGAGTCATAATGCTAAATTTTTAGATTACCATTATTATTATGTATATATTTAAGATAAATTTTAAAAATTTTACATAGTTTTTTTTTTGGCATGATTATATATTTTTTTTTTTTAATTTAGAAATATTATTTAATCTGATAATTATTATTAAAATATTATTTTTCATAAGCTAGTTGTTATTAAAAAAAATTTCTCTCCCTTTTGATTGCTTTGTTTTAGTTTTAATCTTTTTTAATTATTGCGCCGAGAGACGCTTTACAGCGGTTTATGGGGTAGATCTCACATAAAAATATAAACTTAAAGGTAATTGTAAATGTAAACAATCTAGTATGGGGGTAGATCACACATAAAAACATAGATGTAAACGTAAACGTAAATGTAAATGTAAACAACCTAGTATGGCGGGTAGATCTCACATAAAAACGTAAATGTAAACGTAAACTTAAATGTAAATCTAAACAACCAAGTATGGGGGTAGATCTCACATCAAAACGTAAACATGCAAATGTAAAATTAAACATAATGTTTAACATTTAACATCTATTAGTATGTATAAACACAATATAAATTTAAAATATCAAGAGGTTTACGAACATTCAAAAATGATGTATGGTTAATAAATAAAAATATTAATAAACTAGAGGTATGTTAAATAAATAAAATCTTCTTTTATATTTATTCCATAAACCTCTTTATATTTACAAAAACTCAAAAAATATGTTTTATTTAGGTAAAACCTATTAATACCATGGGCCAAATACAATATTTATAAAAAAAGTATGGTAAATAAATAAAATATAAATAAACTAGAGGTTTAATAAATAAATAAAACCTCTTATATTTATTCCATAAACCTTTTATATTTACGAAAACTCAAAAAATATTCTTTGTTATTGCATATTTAAAAATTCGGAAAACAATGGTTTGAAATTCAATCCAATTGTCCCCTTACGAATTCAAAATGGACCACCCCAAATGAGAAAGCACTGGCTTCACTCGAAAACGACTACGTATGTTCACACCCAAAATAACTCATTATTATGATTCACTTTAAAAAAATCAATTCAAAAGAAAATCCATCGCGTGCGACTCTACTTTAGGGAAAGCATCCTCCGCGTGGCATCGGCGAAGCTGTGCAACAATGAATCCCACATGAAGCATCCATCGCGTGGCATCTCCAAAGTTGGTCAACAATGAACCACACACGGTTTTTATTTTCAATAGAGACCCCACACAGTTTAGACGTTGTCTACCGAGGTGCCCCAACGAACACAAAGGAAAAACCTTAAATTTGGTATTTTTTTTTTAAAATTTGACCGATTTGAAAGCTTGAATCTTGTTTTGGCCATAGAAATGGATTCAACATTATCGAAAACTCTCAGAGTTATCAGAAGAATTTCGGCGTAAATCACATATAGAAAGACATTTGTCGACGCGTTTCGAACCAACTAGTGTGGTTCATCGTCAGGACAAGTTGAACCACACTAGTTGGTTCGAAACACGTCGACAAATGTCTTTCTATATGTGATTTACGCCGAAATTCTTCTGATAACTATGATGGATCACAAAAGCCTCATTTCTACAACTCTCAGAGTCATTTAAAATTTGAAATTTGAGTCTTAACCTGAAATTTGAAAACCATAACCTGAATTTCCAAAAAAATTTATCATATTTTAACAAAATTCTATGGAAATTTCATTCATCAAATTTTAACAAAATTTTGCTGAAATTTCTATTGTTCTCCGGAGAGATTTGAAGCCTCATTAAACTATGTGCATGGTTTATGGCCACAATGTGTGGTCCATTGCTTGAAACACGCTTCATTACTAGCCAACCCTAATATTTTGTACAAACTATTAGATATTGTGTCGAGATTGTCTCCCATATGATATTGACATGACATGACATGACATTGGTGGCGCAGTGTTTTGTACAAACTATTAGATAGTGTGTCAAGATTATCTCCCATATGATATTGACATGACATGACATTAGTGGGGCAGTATTTTTTGTTGGTTTTCCTTTTTCAAAATTAGGCTAAGCAGGTTAGATGCGTTTTGGAATAGGGGAGAGACCCATGTTTTTGTTGTTGTGTGACCTCCCTGCCAGGACCATAAATCACATCGTCAATGCTATGCAGGCTATATGATACTTATCGAGCTAAAATACAACATGTCGTGGTAGGTGGGCACTTTAATGTTAAGTGTTTTGGCGTGTTTTAGGGTTTTTGTTGGTTTTCTATGTTGTTTGGCTCGATGTGTGGGAAGTCAGGTGTTCCGATACTCGTTTGACCAACCTCCTTCTCTGGTCAACTTGGAAATATGTAGTTGCGTTATTGGAGGGAAACTCCTATTTCATAGACCATAGAAAAGTAAATGCTGCCTGACATGCCAGGCATTTAGCTCTCGCCCTCTCTCTCCAGGCTGCTATCTCGATTCGCGTGCTGTCACTTAGAGGGCGAGAGCTAAATGCTTGGCATGTCAGGCAGCATTTACTTTTCTATGGTCTATGAAATAGGAAAAGCCGTTGATAGAGGGGCATCGTCCATAGCTATATGATACTTATTGAGCTGAACTACAACTTGTCGTGGTAGGTGGGCACTTTAATGCGAAGTGTTTTGGCGTGTTTTAGGGTTTTTGTTGGTGTGTTATGTTGTTTGGGTTGATGTGTGGGCATTCATGTGTCCCGATACTCGTTTGACTAACCTCCTTCTCTTGTCAACTTGAAAATATGTAATTGCGCTGTTAGAGGGGCGTCATTGCTTCACCTGGTTAGTGGGGGGTTTCCCATTCTGTCTGTTGTGGTTGTTCATTTACTATTTTATCGAGTGTTTCTCCATGCTGGTGACACACCAAGGGTTGGCATATTTGTCTGCATTAGACAATATGGGAGATTTTAGTTGGTTTATTGGTGGACATGGAGTTTTCCCCTCGCATGGGTTTTCACGAGGGTAAGTGGAATTTTTACAAGTTTTTTCCATAAAATTTTTATGGGTTTTTGCAATTTGCTCAAGAACTAACTCCATTTGTCTCTGTTGCATGTAAGCTACTGCGAGGTGTTGGGGTTTTCATGATTGTTGTAGTTGTGTTTGGGCATGGCAGTGGCTTTATGGTTGGCTTTCTAGTAAAATATCTTATCCTACCAGCTACAATTGTCTATGTTTATCAACACATTCCATCCATCTACGAAGAATTGTAGTCTATTCTTCTAGTGTTATGAAAATGTGTTTTTTCGGATGTAAATTGCTTTTTGTGGATGTAAATTGTGAAAAAATGAATGAGGTTTTTCAGGCCTATGTTTGCTCGACCTCAAAAGCTTCTGAAGCTCTCTTTCTCAAAGATTTTGGAGATAAAATTAGCATAGTGCTTTTTAAATTACGCACAAGATTTTTTTTAAATTATGCATTAGTAAGGCTTTTTATTCTGGTTAGGCATTACATCAAAACTTGTCTAGTTAGTTCTATTTTTTTTTTCAATGTAATTAGGGAAATTTAATTTGTATTCGTGAAAAATGTTTTGAAAATCCGAATAAAACATTTTTTACTTGACCTGTCTTAGAGCCTTTGGAAACAAAATTTATTATGTGACAGGATTATGGTTGTGTACCCCTTCCAACGAAGTAAAATAGAGGTCTCGTGTCCATACCTAGCTAGATATTGGATCCCACAAATCTCTCAAATGTTCAATGTGATTGCTTCGTAACAATATTGGGTAGCTGATGTATTCACTTTGCATGCCTTATTGCCTCAACCATGTATGGCTTACCAACAAATTAATTTCTGTACATATTTGAATTATTGCTAATAAACTAAACTCATCACTTAATTTTTGAAGTTTTATAGTATTACAATTTATTTTCTTATAAATGTTCTAATGTTTTAAATTTAAATATTTTTTTGGTCTACTTTATATTTTATATATTTATTTTAATATTATTTTTATTTGTTTATTTTATTTTAATATATTTAATAATTTACAGTACCATTTCCTCTATTTTTTTGGTAATCTTATTAATTTTATATATTTATAATTAATATTTTTTTAATTTGAAATTTTCATTTTAAACATATTATATTATTTTAATATATTTGATTATATTTAATTTTTATTTGAAATTCATTTTAATATATATATATATATTTATATTATTATAATTAAGTAACTATTTCTCTATTTTTGTATACTTATTATTTTATATATTTATCTTAATATTATTTTTATTTGAAATTTCATTTTAATATATATATGTGAGTAACCATTTCTCATTGTAAACACCACTTTGTTACATTGCATAAATATCTCCAAAATTTTCTACAACTTCGTTAACTTCATTATACTCAAGTTTCCCAATATGCATCTGGCAACGGAATTAGCTTTCACTATACTAATTTTTTCTTTTCTTCATTGTATTTAGTGTATCAAACACTTTACATAATATTATAAATAATTATTTAAATTTATTATTATATTTATTTTTATCTAGATAAATGTAATGATTTTATTGTAAATATGAAGGACTCTCTAATTTTTACACGTTCATAGGGTAGCACACCATTTGAACTCAACATCTCTTATTGGATAAGACTTCATAGAGAGAGAAACACAAGATTCAAACAAAAAATCTCTTGTTGAAAAAAAATAACACAAAATTCAAACCAAAAATCTCCTATATATTAATAATTTTCTTTTTAAAATTATAATATTAAAATTATACACTTTCAAATAACATATAACCTTAATCTTATACATAAAACTATACTATGTTTAATAGTAATTAACCTTTTATAATAAATATAATTTTTAAAATAAAAATATAATAACAATCAAATTAGTTGTCTATATAAGAGACGATGATGGCGGCAGGGAGATCGAGACAGAAAATAGTTGCATATATAACAGCTATGCGTATGGCACAAAATAGCTGCATATATAACAGCTATGCGTATGCTGTGAATATGGCCTTAGTGGGCTCAATGTATTAGTGTTGCAAGGCTACCTTAGATGATGAAATGTGATTTTGAAAACAGAAGTTTCCGGGTTAGAAAACTTGACAATTGTGATTGAATTAGGGGTTTGTTTTTGTTTGTCTGATATATTTAAAAAAAATATATATCAATCACATAACCATATTATTAATTATTATTAGGTAATTAATATTATTACTCATTACAATTATATATTATTATTAGTAATTAATATTATTACTCATTAACAATTATTAATTAATATTTTTATTTTTATGATAAATTAAATTGAATAGAATTATTAATTAATAGTAATAATAACTTCATTTATGGTTAATTAATTCATTAAAAAATAATTAATTGATTCAATAAATTAATAATTCTTATTTATTTATTATTAATTAATTTTTATTTTTCATTGTTAATTAATTTTTATTTTTGTGAGAATAATTTTGACAAAATCACATAAAAATCATTTGTCGACGCGTTTCGAACCAACCAGTGCGATTCATCGTTAGGACAAGTTGAAGATCTAATCTGAGCGATAAGTTAAATAGGGACAACAAGCCATTCCAACAGCTATATTTTACTGAGTAACGAATAAACAAGACCTGTAACGACTATGTTTGACCAAGGTCGAGGGGGAGGGATCAAGGTTGATAAAAAATGTTTAATTGAATTATTTATATTGTTAATAATATTATTCATATAAATTATTAATAGGATCTACGGCCTTCCAAAGGTCCACAAGGAGGGGGTTCCCTTGAGACCCATTGTCAATACCATAGGTGGTCCTACTTACCTCCTTACCAAATTCCTCGCCTTGAAGCTTAGACCCTTGGTTGGTTGCACAGAGTCTTTCATTAAAGACTCTGCATCATTTGTTGATGATCTTAAGAGAATTAAGCTTGAATTCGAGGACATTCTGGTAAGTTTAGACGTGGTCTCCCTATACACTTGTATTCCCATCAATGAGGCCATGGAGGTTATCAATAAGCTTACTGACCCTGATACCGCTCGGTTAGTTGAGTTGTGCCTTACTTCCACCTTTTTCAGCTTCGAAGGAGAGTTCTATGAGCAAACCTGTGGGGTTGCCATGGGCTCCCCCTTGTCCCCTGTTGTCGCTAATCTTTTTATGGAGGATTTTCAGTCCAAAGCTTTGGCCTCCACCCATCTCTTACCGAAGCTATGGAAGAGATTTGTAGATGACACAGGTGTCGTTTGGTCTCATGGTCATGTTGAGTTGGATCTTTTCTTCCGTCATCTCAATAATTAGTCCTCTGCCATAAAATTCACTATGGAAAAGGAAGTCAATGGTTGTCTTATGTTCTTGGATGTTCTCATCTCTAAGAATATGGATGGTTCCTTTTCCCACCAGGTATTTTGGAAGAAGACTCATACTGATCAATATCTCCATGCTAGCTCCCATCATTTCCCTGCTCAGAAGTTGGACGTTCTCAGCACGCTTGCTACCCATGCTTTAAGAATATCTGATGAAAAGAGCTTGGAAAAGGAGAAGGCTCATCTCCTAGATGTCTTTGTTAAAAATGGTTATAGTAGACACCTGGGTCAGAAAGCCTTCCTCAAGGCCCGAAAAGAGCCTTCAGTTCAAAAAGATCCTAAAGATTGGGTCATGGGGGTTCACCAACCTTACATCCAAGGGACCACTGACAGGATTGTCAGGATTTTTAAGAAGCACAATGTCCCCGCGACCTTTAGACCTTTTAATACCATCCGTAGCTCCCTCAGATCTGTAAAAGATCCGGTTGACCCTAAAGACATGAAGGGTGTCTATGTCATTCCCTGTTCCTGTGGGACACCATATATTGGTGAGACCGGTCGTTCTATTAATCAAAGGATTAATGAGCACTCAACAAACTTAAAGTATGGAAGGGCCAAGTCTCGGCCCTTGCAGAGCATGCTGAGAAGACTAAACATCATGTTTGTATAGAAGAGGCTCGTGTCATTGCAAAAGTTGTGCAGTTTCACCATCGAAAATTTAGAGAGGCCCTTGAAATTGAGAAAAGGCCTAATAATCTTAATAGGGATGACGGCTGAAAGATTAGTAGTTACTGGATCCCAACCCTGTCTTCCTAACCTCTTCATCCCTGCTTTCCTTTGCTTCGTGTTATCTTTTATCCTCCCTTGATTAGGTTTGAATTATATTGTATTACTCTTTAATATAATTAGTAATAAATGAATTTTTCACCCTCGCCCAATTTTCCTAGAAAAAAGAAATTAACCTTATAATAAAAATTATAACATTACATTATATATACATGTGCCCTAAGTTATATTTAGTCTTTTTAATAAATTATTTAGATTATAGCTGTTATGCTGTTTATTTATATAATTTTTTACTATTCATTTAGTAATATGATATTTTTTAATATATTATTACTTTTCTAATAGTAATATTAGTATATAATATTGATATTATTTAAAAAAAAATTAAAAATTATATTAATTTTCTTGTTTCAATTATATTTTAAATTTAAAACTTACTTTTAATAATAGCAATAAAGCGTATTTAATAATAATATTATTAATATCTTTATTGGACAACGGTTACTTAAAATTTGGGATTTACCATAAAACTAAAATCGTTAATATCAATATATTTATTCTATTAATTTATATGAATAATATTATTAACAATATAAATAATTTAATTAAACATTTTTTATCAACCTTGATCCCTCCCCCTGGGCCTTGGTCAAACCTAGCCGTTCGAGGTCCTGTTTATCTGTTACTCAGTAAAATATAGTTGTTGGAATGGCCTACTGTCCCTATTTAACTTAACGCTCAGATTGGATCTTCAACTTGTCCTGACGATGAACCACACTGGTTGGTTCGAAACGCATCGACAAATGATTTTTTATGTGATTTTGCCGAAATTATTCTCACAAACATATTATGGATCACAGAAGTCTAAATTCTATAATAATTTTTATTTCTTTAATTAATTAATTACTTTTTATTTATTTTAATATTAATTAATTTATTAAATAATTAATGCATTCACTATTAATAACTAATTTTATCCATAATCATTTAATAAATAATAATAATAGTTAAACTTATTATTATTATTTTATTAATAATGTTTTATTATTATATCTTACATAACTGATTCATTATTATTTTTTTTCTAAGTAAAGGTAATCTATTAATATATATAGAAAAATACAGTGAGGACTAAGCCTCGACCAAGTTTAACATAGAGTATCAGCAAAATTTGGACTGCCCCAACATTGGGGAAACCAGTCCACCGAGAGCATAAAAACAAAAAATGGTATAAATTCTTGAGTCCAGAACCCACAAAAGAAACGGTAAGATAATGCCCTGACATATAGTCCAAATGGGAAATCCGATTCCATACAAAACTAGCAAAAACAAAAAAAAACCAATAGAAAACACCTGGGCAGCCACGTCCAGCCACCTCTTAATGCCAGGCGGCCACGTCCGAACCCCTGACAGCCTTGTCCATATCTCTGGCTACCACGTCCAGCCACTTGGAAGCCACGTCAGCCTAGATGAAGTCATCCGGGATGGGTTCCTCGATGATTAGGCAAGCCCACTAATCCACCTCGTCCCTGGAAATGCTGCCCTGTGGCTCTCCACCGCCTCCGTGAGGCTCTCCCCCGTTGCTAGATGTGACTTGCAGAGTAGACCCGTCATGACTCGAACCACCAGAGGGGCACATGATAGCAGAGCTGCCCCCTTCACCATGTTGATTGCCACCCAAATTCCGTCCATGCGAGGTGAAGAGGCTCTCGTCCATCCCATTCTTACCAGTATCTCTGCAATTTCTACATCTTGGAGCGTCCTTCTGCGACAAGTTGGAATTGTCAACCTGAGAGGCTGTCTAAGAGTTTTCTTCAGTGAAGAGTATGGAAATAGTAGCGGTAATGACAGGCATGTTCAGGGAGCTACAGAACCTGAATTGGGTTGAGTGGGGAGCGGGATGAAGGGGCAAAGGAAAGTTAGCTGAATGAACAGCAAAGTCACCATGAACAACACCTAAAGAACGAGCGAGACCCCGCCCACTTCTAGTGCTAGGATACCTACCCGCCCCATGGATAGGAGGATGATGTAGTTCAGGGGAAGGAGAAGAGGTGGCACACTCAGGGAACTGCTCGGTGAGAGGGCGAGAGCTTCCTGCCCGAGTTCCTCCCCTATGACTTCTCATACGATGTCTCACCATGCTGATATCGCTGGCTGAGCACTCGGAGGGAGCAGTGGCAGGAGGGACAATGACAAAGGGAGCTCTAGCAGAGGAATTGTGAGGCAAAACAAGGTTGTTCTGAGCCGCGGTTAGAATGCAGAGACCTGAATGAGAAAGGTGAAACCCATTACCAAAATCCACACAACAAACAATCCAACAACGACGGCTAGTCGCAGTGCGAAGTCTGGGCTCAAAGGCCTGAGGCGGACAGTTACAGCGGAGCAGGGGAGGCGGTGAAGAAATGAACCAAGGTACCTCCATAACCAAACTGTAAATGACTTTTTGCTGATCTGGACCTGCATTGATTGTAGCCTACAAAGTGTCTTGAAGGCGCCTCAGGGTGTTATGGGGAGGGGCATCATCAGCCAAGTGGCCTGTCCCCTCGCCACCATCCTTTAGAGCGCTCATTAAAACCTGAACGTGTCACCCGCATCCGGATCATAACTTATTCATTATTAATAATTAAAGTTTTCATAATTAATTAGTAAATAATAATAATAATAGTTAAATTATTATTAATATTATTATTATTTATTAATAATATTAAAAATATTGTTACTTCTAAGTTCAAAGAAAAAATGTGGTGTGAGAAAGATTTAGCAGCTAAAAGAAAATTAAGTTATTATAAGAAGGTTATCAATCCCACCCTAGAAGATCAAAAGTATCTCTCTGTTTTAACTAGCTCAAAGAAGAAAATTAATATAGCAAAGATTAGAAAGAACTCTCATGAGCTCCATAGTGAAACAAGTCATTGGGCAGTTCCTAAAACACCATGGATGGAAATGATCTACCATCTCTGTGAGAATAGGAACATCGAGGATGAAAACCACTTCCTCTTAGAGTGCCCTGCGTACAACCACATTAGATCTCAGTTTCATAATCTTTGTCGCAACACTGACCTTCCTAGCCTTTTACGATGTCAAAATTATAGTGAGCTCGGGAGGCTTCTCTACAAGCTTTATGAGCATAGGAATAAAATCTTAAATCAAACTAAATAATTTGTTTCTTTAGGTCCAATAGACCAAAGTTTGGTCTCAGTGGACATTAACCATCATCATCATCATCATCATCATTTATTAATAATGTCTTATTATTATGGTAAGTTACATTGTAATTATTTTATTCAAGTTTTG
>APFE030324835.1:0-33545 GCA_000404065.3 Pinus taeda | reverse complement strand
TGAAAAGAGTTTAAAGGAGACTTGTTTTTGAGGAACGAGTGGCATTTAGGGTAGCAACTGGTTCCGGGTAATCTTGGAACTTCTCAAAACATGGTGATGTGAAGAGGGTGGCTAATAGGACCACTCATCGCATCTATTCCTCAAAATGGTAAACAATCAAGTGGAAGTGTATGATCGGCCAAATGGATGGAGGTGATGGAAGGAACACAACCAAGGTTCAAAAGGCAAATAGAATGGTAATCACAAAGGTTATTTACCGAAGGTGGGTTCATTTTTTAACGAGCTTGAACTCTGGGGGAACATATGCTGAGTGGTAGGTTTATTTTTTAACGAGCTTGAACCATGTGATAACATTTCTCATTGCAGTAGTCAAATATGTTCAATTCACCATTTAACACATTAGATTTTTTTGTCGGTCGTTCAACCTACTCAATTTCTCCATCAAATTGACTAGAAATACATATATATGCTCGAAAAATGAATTAAAAACTAACATTTTACTTGAAGTAGGTGAATAGTAACATAAAAGTAGTTTTACCTCTCATTTTCATCATTTCATTTCAAATTTGGGATTTTGGAGCTCTGGAGTGGTTTCCCCCTCAAATTTCACCAACTGATTTCGGGAGATCCGATGGACTATTCTCCGCGCCATTAAGACTAGGTAGGAGCTAACCCTGATCTCTTCATTTTCATTCCATCCTTTCTTGATTTTGAGCAAGTTTTTCCCTTCTTCTGGGTGCCTAGGGTTTTAATAATTTGTTCTTCATCCATCGCACCTGGCCTATATCGAAAGGTGCGATGCATATTGAGCTGTACACTGGCCAGTTAGTATGCATCTCACCTTGCCCAAAGGTAGGGTGCGATGGGTGCAGAAGGGAAACTTTACACAGTGATTTCTCATGAAATTTTTGCCTGTTTTTGCTCAAATTTGGATCCTAACTCATCTTTTTTCTGTGTCTCAGATATTTGTTGGATCAAAATGGTCATTACATGGCGTGAATGTGAACATGAAGATGACATAATTGCCTTACATGATCAGGGCAGGGTTATTGCATTACGAAGTTGTGGCTTGCTCAAATTCTTCCGTATATCTAGCATGAGGCAACAAATCAGTTTGCTATAGTATTTTCTTGATGCTTGGGATCCGATCAACTAGGTATTCTATATCAGAGGAAAATATATTCCACTGGCAGTCGAGGATATCTACTTTCTGACGGGGTTATCGAGGCGTGGTGCCCCTCTTTCACTATCAGGATTCGCCCGTGGGGGTGAATCTATGAGAGATTATATCCATCAGTTCTGTAGAGATGGATCTCAACCCAACAAAGACGACAAGATCAATATCTAGAATGTCACTGATCGATCCTTGAGGACCATTTTATTTACCTTTCCTAGATTGGCTGGTAGCGCGACTCTTCATTTGGCAAACAGATCTTACATGCAGTACACCCTAGATTGCCTGGAACCAAAGGTGTTCAATTGGTGTGAGGCGGTACTTTCGGTCATAAAATAACAAATCTCCAAGGTAAAGAATGGAAGATCCAAGAATTTTGGCTACGGTTCCATATTGACTGCTTTTGCCTTGGAGAGAATTCCACTAATGCAGCCTCACTACATTTCACTAGGATTGCCAGCACCGAGGGAACCACGGATGCAGAGATGGGTTGATCTCATGGCCAAACATGTTGGTCAGTCACAAATTTCTTTCTCTGATGCCTTCTTTGAGTGGTTCGACCATCAGGAGATGGTCTTTGTGGAGTATCCATACGTTGGGATGGATTTCTGAGGCGACCTAGATTTACCGTTACCAGCTGGCAAGCAGTGGAGTGTTATGGGTAAAATAATTTGACCATATATTTGTTTATCAATTTTATAATGTTTTTGTTTTTTTAAAGTTATCAAGACTAATCAAACTCATATACTTGTGCAAATATTGGGCTAGTGTGACCAACAGCACGCCCAAGGGCGGCAACTGATGTTCTAGTAGGAGAGGATGTAGGGAGGGCCATCCTTCATGATCTGGACATAGCGGAGACACTGGCAGCATTGCAGGATCAGATCGAGGGCCTCACTCTTGGTATGTAGGATGTGAGGACCGACGAGTTACCTCTAAGGTTACAACGCCATACTACTGGCGTGCCGAGTTGATGGACTAGGCTCTTGTGTATGATCGCACACGCGGTGACATGTTATCACCAGCATCATTAATATAGGATGCTTTTCTGCATTCATTTTTGAGTTTGTTGGTCATATGACCAATTTTGTCTTGGACACAAAATTTTTTGTAAAAACTATAAACAGTTATATATTTTTGATTTTCGGAGTTTTATTTTGGTTAAGTTATGTGATCCAGATGCAAATGTTAATGTGAAATGCTTTTCTTTACAAGTGTTGCAAATGTCTATCTAACACGTAATTTTCTAATGAATCAATTAATGTGTTTAAGTTTCTGGAAATGTGTCAATATTGAATGGAATCAAACTATCTTTCCAAAATCTTGACTCTTAGGAACATACGATAAATAGCTGGGTTCCGAATGGAATAGATGCCAGTAAGCTGTAGAATGACAAGTTGTGAACATAGCCTGACAACATGTCGGCGTATGCCATTCGAAATGGCATCAGGGAGAAGTTCAATCAGCGCGCTATACTCAGCAATGCTGTTCGTTGATCGGCCAATACATATCCCCCTGAAACTCACTAACTCACCACTTGGAGAAAAAATGGCCCAGGATGCAGAAGATAGGTTCTGCGTACTATGACTAGCTTCGTCAGCATTCCCAACAAATGGTTCCAAAAATTTTGACATATGCAACAAATGCAAAGTGAATTACCTAACCAAAATGACAACTCTAAAAGAAAACAAAAATGTAACAAAAGCATATATACAAAGAAATTACTACACTTAATCAAGCATAGTAACGCTTAAGATACAACCCATTTCGAGGCTGCGATGGTGGAATCCCATCATAATCTACCAGCTCGTAGACTCCCTTTGTCAATACTTGTTTAACAATGTAGGGGCCCATCCATAATGGTTCGAACTTACCTACTCCCAATTTGTCAGAGTCTTGATCGTAAAGCAAGACCAGGTCACCTTCTGAGAAGACATGAGGCTTGACATTCTTGTCAAATTGTACCTTGACCCGTTTCTTATGTGCTTCGTTAGCTAGCGCGGCGTCACGACAGGTTTCATCCAAGTGGATTAGTTCCAAGAAACAAACCTCTTCCTTTGAAGTTTCGGGAAGCAGATCAATTGCAAACTTGAGAGATGAAATTTCACACTGAATTGGTAAGACAACTTCCAGACCATACACCAACTGAAAGGGTGTAAATCCGGTCGCATTTCTCACCGATGTCCTATATGGCCATAGAGCTGAGTACAGGATTAAATGCCAATTCTGTTTGTGGACTCCAATCATTCTTTGCAGCATGCGCTTCAGGACTTTGTTGATTGCCTCAACCTGTCCATTAGCCTGCAGATAATATGGAGTAGAACTATCGTGGGACAATCCTAATTTGGCAGTCAATTCAACCATCATGTGATTGCGAAAATGTGATCCATGATCTGTGACTATAGCCTGTGGAACACCAAATCTAGAGACTAGATGATTAAAAAAGAAAAGAGCAGTCATTTCGCCACTGTTGTTTAATGTAGGCATCGCCTCGACCCATTTTGTAAAATAGTTGACAGCGACTATAATATACCCATGCCCCCCGGCCGAGGTGGGGTTACATGTCATGAAATATATGCCCCATTTAGCGAATGGTCCAACAACAACTATTGGATGTAGCGGTGCAGGTAGTAATCTAGTTTTGCGATAAAAAATTTGACAAGCATGGCAATTTCTGACTGTAATTATGCAATCTTTGAATATAGTGGGTCAGAAGTAACCAACTCGTAAGATCTTTTGTGCAGTAGCGTAACCAGATAGATGCACCCCACACACAGCTGAATGATAGTCATTCAACACTTTTTCGGCCTCCTCATGTGTGAGGCACCTTCGCATAACTATATCGACACCACGATGGTAAAGTGTATTACCAATGATCATGTAGTCTTTAGCTTGGTATCGAATACGCCGTTGTTCAGAGCGAGAGGTGTTAGGCCTAAAGGTTTGGGTTTGGAGGTAGACCAGTATATCTCTGTACCATGGATTGCTTGACGATATCAAAAACATAGTCTCATCCACAATTGATGCTTTAGATGTTAAATCATTGGATGACGATGGGAGGTCACAAAGTAAGTCCGCAAAGACGAGAGATTTCTTTGATTTGGATTTGGTGAATTCTAGATCAAACTCTTGCAAAATGGCTATCCATTTGGATTATTTGCCCCCTAGTAATTGACGTGACATAATGTAGGTCATAGGGTTGCAATCTGACAAAATGGTAGTTTTGCGAAAGAGAATATAGTGTCGAAATCTCTGTACTGCTTGAACAGCTGCTAAAGCCAGCTTTTCAACATAGGAGTACTTGCTTTCTGTATCATTTAAGTTGTGGCTTAAATAATATACAGGATGTTCTATTCCATTGTCTTCTTGCACTAAAACCATGGCGATGGTTGTATCTGTAGCAGCGAGATACAGGTTAAAGTCTTTTTGATAGTCAGGAGCATACATTAATGATGCTTTTACTAGGGAACCTTTTAAAGCATCAAAGGAAGATTGTGCAACCTAATCCCAGTTGAAGGGTACTTCTTTTTTCAAAAGACGTGCATAACCTTTACCAAGTTCGGCATAATTTGGAATGAACCTCCTTAGGAAGTTAGCTTTCCCTTGGAGTTTCTGAATCTGAAGCAAATTTGAAGGTGGAAACATGTCAAGGATTGCCTAAACCTTACATAGGTCGAGTCAAATTCCGTCCTTAGAAACTATGAAACCAAGTAATCGACCAGAACCAACACAAAACACACACTTGTGCGGATTGAGTCGTATCTTGTAGTGTCAGCAACGTAGAAATATGGCTCTCAAATGCTGCGGATGATCAGTCCGCTTTTGCGAATGAGCCGGTAGATCGTCGAGATGCAGTTGAACGATGTGCTTGATGTCATGGAAGGCATAGTTCATTGCCCTCTGAAATGTTTCCCCTGCGTTCTTCAAACTGAAAGGTAGTTTATGTATGTGAATGTGCCCCACAGACATATAAATGCAGTCTTCGACTGTTCCTATGGGCGGATATTGATTTGGTTATACCTGGAAAATCCATCCATGAATGAAAAGATTTCGCATCCGGCACATTCATCAATTATTTGGTCGATGAAGGGTGTAGCGTAGTTGTCCTTTGGACACGGTTGATTTACATCCCTATAATCGACGCACACTCTAATTGTTCCTTGCTTTTTCATCACAGGAACAATATTCGATACCCAATCAGTGAGAGGAACAGGGTAAATGAAACCAGCATGCAAAAGTTTTTCAACTTTTGCCTTAATGGTAGTGGCTTTCTTCGGGTGAACTGGTCAAAGCCGTTTTCGTATTGGTTTGACATCTGGATACATCTTGATTTCATGTTCAACGATGCTCGAGTCAATGCCTAGCATTTCTTCATATGACCATGCAAAGACATCTCTAAATTTGTGAAAGAGAGCGCAGTATATTTCTAGTTCTGAAGGAGAACAAGATTTGCCAACATGAATATTCTCTACAACATTTAGTTTGGTGAAGATATTAATGGCGATAGTTTCCTCAATAATGGACAGATTTTTCTCGGAATCCACTCTATTTACAATATTTGATAGAAAATAAAAACTGAAGGATGATTAAGGTCACTTGAATAATCTTCATTGTTATCTTGAAGGTGGGAACGATGGTGGTAATCTTCCCACGACGTCTCTCCTATCATCATCAACTGAATGGTTCCTTCATCTGTATAATGTATATGAGACCAAGGATCGGAAGAGGTACCATACTCTAGAGACCTATCTATCCAAACACTTGCTGAGTGTTGATTTTAGTTTGCCGCCCAGGCCCAGAAAATCTACAAAGATTCTATGGGGCTTGGGGGCAACACCTTGAGATGATCCACACTATCAAAATGGTCAGAGTTCTTCTTAATCTTTGATGATGTAGAAGATATCATATGACAGGTTTCCACTGTGGCCACTTCTGCGAGATTACTTGGTGGCGGGAGGGAAAAAGTACCCATTAATGAAGGGTCTTTTAGGAGACCTAATCTGAAATTTTGAAGCAATTGAGAGCTTCCATGGATCAATGGAATGCTTCTAGTAGCTTGTGAACTATTGGGGAAAAAGGTTATTTGGTCAACAATTGTAATTCCACCTTGGAAGGGAAATGCAATCTTTCTAAAATATGTTGACACAATAGTAGCCAATCTAGGGCCTTCCCAGTAAGATATTGTAGTCAAGGTTTCCATCAATGACCTCGACTTCAATTTCTACTGTCTTGCTCCCCAGTTCAACTTGTAAGTTACTCAATATCCCATATGGTGTGTATTTTCTTCCATCGAATGCTTTTAATGTCGTTGATGATTGTGACAAGGGTGGTGAACCTAAAGTTTTCTAGCAACTCATTGACGTAATACAAGTAGATGCCCCCTCATCAATGATTGTTCAATGAACAGTTTTATTGAGGGCTTTTACTTGTATAATGAAAGCGAGTTGGGCCAGTAACTGAGGTTCATATCCTTTATGGTTAAAGGCCACAAGATTGGAATCCATTTGATCAATCCCACCTATTGCTGATAGCAAAGCCTGTTTTTGGGAGGGGCAATTCCGCAGTACCTCAAGTGTCGACATAGCGGATGGCGATTGAGCCAGATCCTCCACTATATTATAATTTTGTGCTGCTCAGGCACGAGGATTAAATGTCGATTTATGTACTACTCCCTTTGGCGGTCTTATAGTTAATTTAGGAATGATGGGCAGAACAACTTCTAGCGAAGTTGTTGTCGAACTACTAGGTTGATCTGTAGCCTTGTTGTTCGATGACTGTGGATTCCCATAATCTTTATTCCTTATCGATATCAAAGCATCATTTTTCTGTTTCGAGATGGATAACATAAGCACTTGGGATGTGGAAGCATGATCGATAGCAACCAGGTTAGGTTCTGGGTTTGGAAACAGATCAGTGAACACCACTAAGGTAGTTGAAGTCTTTAAATATTTCACAACCTCAGCTTGATGTGGACAATCTTTCATGAAATGCTCGTTGTTACATATTAAACATGGATAACAAGGTTTCTGTTTCCTAGTAGGGTTCTCAGAAGATTTTTCAGGAGGTGAATTTTCGTGTTTCTTCTTATTATTTTTCCCTTTTTTCTTGCCCCCTGGTTGCTTTGGATTCTTGCCCTTGTCAGATGGCATGGCATTAATCTCCGAGGCAAGAGGTTTGCCTTTTGCTTTTTGACTAGAAACTGCAAGGGCTTTACCAGATGGAGCCTTTTCGGTTTGCGTACTTGACGTACCAATCATGCTGTCACCGGCGTGAGACTCCCTATTTGATTTAGGAGGGGGAGGAACAGAAAATTCTGGTCTAGGAGCATCAGGAATTTTGTCGTGAGCGTGCCAGACTGGGTATAGATTAAACCTAAATATTGAGCACGAGTAATGACTTTCTCTTCAGTGACAACTCCACCCTTCGTCACATCCTCAACAATAGAAGGAAATAATGAATTAATAAACCACTTAGCTAGAAGCTGATTTGGAACATACGTCTTTACCATTCGACGACGACGTCACCACTCATGAATATGATCAGATATGTGAGTGGCTGTTGTCTGTTTAAAGTTGGTAAGGGGTTCTGTCCCCATTTTGTACCTTATGGGTAACTGAAAGTGGGTTAGAAAAGTAGTGGCAAGGGCACTGAAGTTGTCAAACAAAGCTCTAGGAAATTCAATATACCATTTCGCTGCCGAACTAGTGATCATTATTTGGAAAAGGCGAAGCCTAATCGAATTATCATTTAGGGTGTTAGATGAGCACCACAAATGAAAAGCCATTACGTGATTCGATGGATCTTCACCTGGATTTCCATTGAATTTAGTAATATTGGAGGGAATTTTATGAGGAATTTCTAGCCACCAAGGGGTGTATGCAATTGGATCATTCATCAGCCGGTTCAAATTTGGTAGTTCTAAAGTTGCTACAATTGGAAACTGTTGATTCAGGTTTGGCGAAGCATACCCAGGATAAGATGGGATTGCCTAAGTAGTAGGTCTTTGCATACCACCGTAATGTATTTGATGCTGGTAACTTTGATAAGGTTGTTGGACATAACCAGTATAGTGTGGTTGTTAATAACTGTTTTGAAAATGTTGTTGTCCTTTACCTACAAAGCCTTGTTGCTCAGGTCCTCGGTAGGTTTTTTGGAATTGCGGTTGTTGGTATTGCACCAACCATGGTTGTTGGACCATTTGCTATTTCCCAATACTAGAAGATTGACCAAGATGTTGGGTGATAACACCCGTTTGAGCCTGAGTCGTTCCAGGTAAAGAAGCACTAACTTGAGGTTGTTATTGAGCCGTAGAGACAAGAGGCTATTGTATTGTAACCTGAGAGACTTGAGGTTGACAAACAATAGGCAGTGCTTGTACTTGTGACAAAGTCACAATAGCAAGTGTAGTGGGAATATTCGACACAGGTTGGATTGGTTGCATTGAATATACAACCCTTGGTTGTTGAGGTAGTATTGGTACCCAACCACTAGAAGTAATTCAAGTTTGACCTGAACTTTTTTGTAAACTCTCATATGGTTGTTCTCCAGAAGGGAACAATGAAAAATCATACTTCCTTCCATATGGCGACAGTACAGTGTTCAAAGGATATATTGGTCTTTGAAGACTACTCTGCCCAAATTGATACTGGCATGGAGGATCGATTTGATGAGTTCCAACATAAGAAATACCATATGGGGCTCTGGATGAAAAAATAGGAATAACCCATGTCATCAAAACAACCCCTGAGTGGACTCCAGTTAGTGATTGATAACTAGCCGGGATAGATGGTATACCAGAAAACATCGTAGGAATGGCAACAGGAAGTTCTGTTGTAGCTGTATCCGATGACATAGTCCTAGATGTTGATGGTTGTTCTAACATGTTTAGTCTATCCAAAAGATTTCCTAGCGATTTGACAGGAACTTGCATTGAAGGGTGATTAAAAGAACTAACTTCAGGAGTAGAAGGATATAAGTGGATCCCAGTTCCAAAATGTAATGGGGTACTGGATGGAAGATCCTCTACTATCTCCTCTATAGGAATCAGTCCAGGTGGAAGAGGTAGATCATCAAGTCCGTAAAATATTTATGGAGCTGAAGAAGGTATAGCTTCCGTAGTGACAGAATCAAGTAAGTGAACTTTAGTCTTTGGAGCAACTATAGATGAAGCTGTTTTAGGTATAGAAGTGTCTACCGTTACACTAGGATCAGTTCTAATGTCCTCTTGTAACTGCAAAACTTCTTTGTAAAGGCAGATGTACCAGAAATGATCGGAGTAACTGTAGTCTCTGATGATGTTGAAACACAAGTTTCAAATAAACCAAGAGAGTTGGACTCAGTTAAGCGAGACCATTTTGCCTGGAATGGTTTCGTTTCTAGAGTCAAAGAGGGTTGACTCACTAGTCTTCGCGAATGACAGGGTTTTGATTGACTTTCTTCCACGATTGCCGATTACTTGATCAACTCAAAATTAAGGGAAAAATGATGTTATTCCGAATTAATAAATTTTAATGACGCTTTGACACAACTTTTCTTTTTCAATTTTTAAGAGTCGAGAAAAAGCTAAAGATGACTCTAGTCCCCTTCGATTTTTAATGAGCCTGAAGTGACAATCTCAGATGGAACCTTTTCTTTTAAGGGTCCGAAAATGAACTAAGTGACTACTCTGGAAATCTAGACAGAGGGATTACAAACCAATCGCAAAAACTGCAATATACACCTTGGTGATAATTAAAGAGAAATTACCAATGACTTACGTACAACAGTGAATCTTCCTGAATGCTGTGTTTAGTGCATTGCGATCAATAGGGTGGCAAGACATGGCTTCCTATGGATAAAGGATATAAGCCTATTGTGGTCTCCCAATATTACTCGACGGATGGGAGCACAAGTCCATGCTAGCACTTGTCCGTATCAAAGAGGAGGAATCACCCAACCTTCGATGAAAATGATAGTTACTAGATTTTACGACGCTGAAACACCCTCTAACCTAGACCTCTAGATGTGTTGTGTTAGGTTCCAAAGCGTTGTTAAGTTCATTGAAATTTATTTTAGAGTTGATCTTGTTTAGAAGTTTTCCTTTCAATGGTTCACCACGTGATGTATATGTAAAATTCCTAAAAATGCAATCTAAAATGATAAACAATCATTGTTTATTTTTAGCAATGAAAATCCTAGCTACTAAGGAAAGAAGATTAAGATTCTTTCAAACAAAGAGCAAAGAGCACACACTAAATGCACTTTTCCTAAATCATTTTTCGCACATAGTTTAAACGCAAATGCAAATGCATGTATTTGTTTTTCATTCCCCTTAATGTGAAGAATGCCAAAAAGGAAAACTAAGTATAGATTTGAAATATTTTCTTCAAAGCGACATTTTGACAATTTGTTTTTAAAAATGAAAGGAAGACTTAAACGACACTTTTCAATTTCGAATAGAAGATGCTTTCGAGACTTTAAATATCAACAAATCAAATCAAATACATGACAAAAATTTCAATCGACTATCTAGAGAAGGAAGACTTTACGACACTTCTCTTTTTTGACACAAAACGACAGTTATGACACTTTTGTACCAAAACGATAGATCGATTTAAGAAAATTTTCAACAAAGGATCGTAAATGATGGACAAATACATAAAAACATTTACTAATCCTAATCAATGGAGGCTGAACTATGTAAAGCAAGGAGGCTTCAACAATGAGATACTATTCATAAGCAGCAAAAACAATTAAACAGAGCTGAAAACAAGGACAAAAACCCCAAATTTCAAGGAGAGAAATAGGATTACTCAGTCATCGCACCTGTGCTTCATAGAAACAGGGATTCATATCACCTGCTACACTCGGGAAGTGTGATGCATACTGGTAGACAGTGATAGACAGTGCGATGGGCCAGGGAGCGCAACTGAGGTGGGTTTTGGCTCAAATTTGCAGCTAATTTCAGTGAGTTAAGCTGAGCTACTATGGACAGTAAAGAACAAAGTACAGGGGTATAATCTTGGGAGGTTATTGAGCTACCAATAGGGCATCTAGAATCCTTGTAATTCAGATATTCAAATCATAAACTAAACCGAAGATTGACTTAAGCATCATTCAATCTACTTTGCAATTGTAGAGCAAGAGCAGTTTGACGACTATCTGGCTAACTTCAGGCTCCGTCTATAGCTTATAAAGCAAACAAGAAACAATAAACAAAGAAACTATTCGATCCCTAGTGGAGTAGCCATTTTGTTTCCGGGAAAACTAGTGTCTTTTCGATCTGCTAATCCCACTAGGATTTGCAGCGATCCTAGAAACAAGCAATCAAAGCAATTTGTGATTTCCTTTATGTATGATAGATAAGAGAGAAACAAAGGGACCAACCTAGATCTTTTGCTTGACTCCTTACTTGATTTCTTTCTCCCTTGATAGAGCTTGCAACTCCTCTCCTACTTGTCTTGCTTAGAGAATATCTATAGAAACAAAGTAACAAAACACCATCAAAGCATCTCGATCTATTATATCATAAACAATGTAGAATTAGAAATACATTGAACATACAATGGTATTCACAAATACACGATTTCATGGAGGAACACTCAAAGAACTCTATTAAAATAGAAGGGAGAATCACAACCCAGCTGTCTGATCTAGCATCATCCTCCTAGCATCAAAGCCCTCTTCACCTCATGAAAAGCAAGATCACCCAACAATACAATGCTCCTTCTCAAAGACAAACTATCAACACTTCCTTACAAATTACAAAATTACACCCTCTATATCTCTTAGATCAGGGATCCATTTATAGATGTCTACAAGCGTGTGAGTCATCTATCGGTTTTTGATTAGTGTCATTCCACTTGTAGTTCTTGGTTCCACTTGGAGATTTCTTGGATCTCTTACTCATCCCTGGGCGAATTCAGAGAGAGAAGTGCCATAGGAGAAGTTTCTAGAAGATTCCATGAGCATCCACTTAGCAAACTCTCTCAGACATTTGTCCATTCTCACTCATCGCACCCTATAGAAGGCCTCTTTAGTATGCATCACACCTGGCTAGTGTAGGAGTCAGTATGCATCACACCCTGACAGTGGAGCAGTCAGTATGGTCCAATTTTAGCTAGTTCTGAGTGGTTTTTCAGGTGGAACTTTTTGGGAATGATGTAATCAGTTGACTATGATCCTTTAGGGTATGAAACAACAATTTTAGGAGTTATAGAGCCCTTGGTTTATCGACATATAATATTGGGGTTGCAGTGCCCAAATATGTCTATAACAATATCTTCCACCATTTTGCGGGTGTCTCGCGCAATGCCCATGTTAATGCATCAAACCACTATTGCTCAGGCACCACGTGCTCAAATTCTTTTAGAAATTATTCTACCATGGTTAACCCATCATATATTGGTAAGTTGCACACTTCTGTAGTCACACAGCACAGTGATCCTATCAACGTATTGCAATTAAGTGTCGTCACTTCATGCAATCGATTCTGCCATCTTTCAATTTCTTCATCTGAATCCGAAGTACATGAATTGTCGCACTCCCATGAGATTCTCCCATCTACAGTCAAGTTCACTCAATCCTGGTCTTGCACCGTTATCTACTAAATGTAATCCAGCTCATTGTCGCTGTCATCATCGTACCCAGGTTCAATATAGCGTGCTCCTTCTCGAATATCATCTTCTGCTTCTTCAGGTTGATGACTCCATTCATATTAGTGGCCTAGTCTATTCCTAGAAACGTCGGATACGGATTGTTGTCATCAACAATATCTATCACTTCAAAGTCCGTTTGTGTGCTCTCGCCTTCGATATCCACCGTTACCCCTTGCAGCCTTCCCATGATCAGGATCTTTTGTTGGTTTGCCATCCATAATTGAATAGGGGACCACTACAATGTGGGCCTGCCCATGCATTCCCATGTCTGCTTTGTTAATACATTCATGTCTGAACCCAAATCCAGGATTACCTGATCCATTTCATATTCGCCAATCTATGTCGTTAATCTCATCTCTCTCCCGGTGCGCAATATATGCTTTCCTAGTTTCCAGACTATGTGTGGTTCACCCGACCCTGCGCACCTAGTGATCAGCTCTTGTAGTCCTTTAACTGCCTTATTGTCATGTAGAAGCTTCATGCATGTCTATAAAAAGGTAGTAAGCATAGAAGGATCCATTCCTGGCTCTCGTTGATCCTTACTACTTGAAGTAGAGGCCTCCGTGAAGCTCTTCTTAGCTTCCATGAACATCTCCTTTGTGCATTTCAAGTCAAACTTAGGTTCCTTTGTAGGTGCCTTGTGAACCCATGTATCATCCTTGGGTTGCTTTCCTTTATCTTCCCTTGTGTCCGCACCCCTCCTAAGCACCATATTCACATTTGGGTCTTCTTCGCGGGGTTCAGACCTCATCATTTGAATATTCTACGTCAGAATAGGCTGAAGTACCCCTTTCTCTTGCATCTACATGATCAATGTAGGAAAATCAACTACTTCATGATCAAATTGCTCATAGTACGAACAAGAAATTCTCGTTGGGTTGGTCCAATCGCGAGCGTAGTGCCCTGGTCCTCCACAATTGTAACGGATTATTTATCCACAACCCCTTCCTGGCCCCATTCCTCCTCGTCCTCGAACTCACCCTTAGAATATAGGGTGCGCCATCCCCATGGCTAGGTTAAGGCCTCACGTTTCTGTCTACATTCTATATGTTGGGGTCCGCTACATCATTAATTCGTAGCTGCGACAAGTACGCTTGTCGTGGCCCACCGATCAACAAAAATTGCAAAAGAGCTAATGTTATAGACATATTTGGGCACATCAACCCCAAAATTATATGTTGATGTACTAGAGCTCATCAACCCCTAAAATAGTTGTTTTATACCCTAAAGAAACTTAGTCATCTAAATACATCATTCCCCAAAAGTTCCATCTGAGAAATCATCTAGAAAGTGCCTAAACTAAACCATACTGCCTGCTACACTATCAAAGTGCATGCATACTGACTGCTACACTGTCAAAGTGTGATGCATACTGTTTAGGCCTTCTATAGGGTGCGATCGGCGAGGATGGACAAATTTCTGGCATAGTTTGTTAGTTGATTGCTCATGGAATCTTCTAGAAACTTCTTCTGTGCCACTTGCCTCTCTGAATTCGCCCAAGGATGACCAAAGGAATTAGGAAACCATCTCCAATTCCCCTCTCGTTTGGAACCAATTGTAACAAGTGGAATGACACTAATCAATCCCCATGGATGACTCACACCCTTGCAAACATCTATAAAATTATTTCCCATCCAAGAGATCAAAAGGCGGAATTATTGTGAATTGCAAGTAAGTGCTGCTAGTTTTAGTATTGAGGAGAGAGAATTGTATTCTTGTTGGTGTGTTCTTGCTAATTCATGAGGTGAAGAAGGATTGATGCTGAGAGGATGGCACTGGATCAGACAACTGCGTTGTAATTCTCCTTATTATTAATAAATTTCTTCAGGATTTTTCCCAATTGATTGTGTAATTGTGATTGTTTTCATTTGTTCATTATATATCTGATTCTATAATGTTTATGTTGTAATAGATCATGATACTTTGATAGTTCTTTGTTGCCGTACTTGTGCAGGTACTCTCCAAGCGTGTTAAGTATGAGGAGGAGTTACAAGATCTGCCAAAGGAGAGGGAGATCAGGCAAGGGATCAAGCGAATGTTGTAGGTTGGTTTCTACAATATTTCTCTTATCTGTTACACATAGGAAAGATCATTGAATTTCTTTAAACTATTGTTTCTAGGGTAGCTGCCAAACCTAGAGGGTTAGTCATTCAACAAGACACTAATTTTCCCAGAAACAAATTGGTGACTCCGCTGGGGAGACCAAATGTTTGTTTGTTGTTATTGTTTGTTTTATGTTCAATTTTATAAACTATAGATAGAGTCCGAAGTCAGCTAGGTAGCTTTCGAACTGCTCTTGCTCTGTAATTGCATAGTAGATAAATGCTACTTCAGTCAATCTTTGGTTTAGTTTATGAGTTAAACATTTGACTTGCAAGCACATCTAGATGTCATTTTGGTAGCTCAGTAACCTCTTAGGACATTCCATCATACTTTGCTTATCATTGTTCATCAAAACCAAGCTTGATTCATTGAAAACTGCTCCACATCTGAGCCAAAACCATTTTCAGTAGCGCTCCCTGGACCATCACACTGTCTTCCACTGTGACTCAGTATGAATCTCACCTCCCGAGTGTAGAAAGTGCGATGCATCTAATTTTTAGCAAAGTCCAGGTGCGATGATTGACTGAACTCATTTTCCCATCTAGGACTTGAGGGTTTTTGACTTGTTTTCAGTTTTGTTTAGTTGTTTTGCTGAATATGAACTATGTCTTTTCACTGAAGCTTACTTGCATCACTTAGATAAGCCTCAGATTCGTTAGGATTAGTGAATGTTTTTGTGTATTTGTTCCTCATTTATATTCCATTGTCGAAAAGTGATGCTAATCGATTTTTCGTTTCGATAGAAAAGTGTTGTAAAATAGTCATTTTTTGTCGAAAAGTGAAGTGTCATAAATTCTTCCTTCCTTTGATAGTCGATTAAACTATTTTTGATGCATTTGATCTGATTTGTTTAAATTCAAAGTGTCAAAAGCATATTTCTTCAATCTTGAAAGTGTCGTTTTGAGTCTTCCTTTCTCTCCTTGAAGAAAAATTGTCGAAAATAGTCATTTTGAGTGAAATATTTTGAGTCATTGCTGCATTTGGTTTTCCTTTTTGAATCATTCACTTTAAGGAGAATTGAAAACAAATACATGCATTTGCATTTTAGCATATTTTGATTTGTGAATGCTTGATAGGAATAGCTAGGGAAATTTCATTAGGTGTGCTCTTTGCTCTTTGTCAAAGATCTTATTGCTCTATCCTTTAGTGGCTAAGGTTTTCATCGTTCGAACTAAATCAAAAGTTTGTTTATCATGATAGTTGCATTTTAGGAATTGCGAACATACATCACGTGGTGAACCTTCAAAGGCCAATTTTAAAGAAGATCAACTTAAAATTAACCTCAATGAACTTAACAACACTTTGGAATCTAACACAACACATTTAAAGGTCTAGGCTAGAGACGTGTTCCGATGTCGTTAAACCTGGTGGCTATCGTTTTCATTGAAGGTTGGGTGATTCCTCCTCTTTGATATGACAATTGCTAGCACGGACTTGTGCTCCCCGTACTGTTGTGTATATATTGGGAGATCCCACTAGGCTTAAATCCTTTATCCATAGGAAACCGAGTCTGCCGCCTTATCGATCGTAATTCACTAAACACAACATTCAGGAAGATTGACTGCCGTACGTAAATCCCTTGGTAATTTCTCTTTAATTTATCACCAAGGTGTATATTGCAGTTTTACGATTGATCTGGTAAATCTTTTTATCTAGATTCTCTAGAGTAGTCACTTTCGTTCCTTTTCAACTCCTTAAAAGAAAAGGTCCATCTGAGCACTTGTCCTTTCAGGCTCATTAAAAATCGAAGGTGACTAGAGTCATCTTTAGTTTTTTCTCGACTCTTTAAAATTGAAAAAGAAAAGTTGTGTCCAAGAGTCGTTAAAATTAATTGACCATGAATAACATCCCTATTCCTTAGTTGATATTAGGTTGAAACATAAGGCAACAAATCTAGAGTCCATCGATCAAGGAATCTCTTTTGATGGGAACCCTAGTCTTTTTCCTTCTTTCGAAAATATTGGTGCTTCTTATATGACTACATTGTCCCTTCCGGGATTTACCATTGGCTTGCGAGTATGGTTGTTTTCAACCTCCTTGGTTCAAAATGTCACGATTTCTCCGCAATTGAGTACACCTCCAACTGGACAAAATCAACCTCCAGTTGATCCTAAAGTTGACCCTTTGCCTTCTTCCTCATATGTTTCTCCCTCCCCCTCTTCCTTTTCGCTTGGTGAAAGTATTGGTACTAGTAACTAGGGGGCTAAGAAGAAGAAGAAAGGGAAGAAGAAGAAGAAGCTAATTGAGAAAGGGGGCTCGCTTGGTGAAAGTATTGGTACTAGTAACTAGGGGGCTAAGAAGAAGAAGAAAGGGAAGAAAAGAAGAAGCTAATTCAGAAAGGGGGCAACCAAACAACCATTGCTTTGAATGCAACATCTGATTAAAATTCGTCCGTTAAGTCTAAAAAAGTCAAAAATCCATGCAAACTTTGTGCGGGAGACCATCTTCTTCGAAATTGTCATGATATTCCTCAGATCTTAGAAGAATGGTCTTCACGTTCACATCATTCCATGTCATAAACCAATGGAGATCATGTTGGTGACACACCATCAACTAGTGATAGTAAAGTTCATGGAAAGAAAGGAAAAGTTAAGTTTCCATGTAGGTTATGTAAAGGGAATCACCCCATTTACCTTTGCCCCTATCTAGATGAAGCCAAGAAAGTGTTGGATAACCGTCCTGCTTCACCGCAGCGACTTCCATCTGGTTACAGGAAACTCTCCCTAAATCCTTCACTAGTTGATGAACCGACTGACCAAAATCAACTGTCAGTCAAAACCACTCTCTCTGAAAGTGAATCCTATGAGTCTATACCCAATCCAAATCAACAGGTGGAGGTAACGGTTGACCCGATTTCACCTTCAGCTAGTCGTACCTTTCCTGAAGAGGGTGAAAATCATACCACTCAAGTTATTTTTGTTACCTCAGATTCAAATGAGCTTGGGGGCAGTCCACTTGTTCGATCAAGACAGGAGGAAAATCCTCTAGTTCTCATAACTCAAGGGGTTAATTCTCCCATTTCTACGGTACCTCCTCCAAGTAGTCTAGTCACTTCTTTAGATTGGAATCGACTGGCGGGATTCCGCTTTCCTTCTTATGTGTCTTTCCAGATCAAAGTACAAGTTTGTAAAATTATTGTATCTAGAACTATTATAGATGAAGGTGCATCAGTGAGTATCCTTTCCTCAATTGCTTGGCAAGCGCTTGGTTCACCAACGCTTGTGCCTGTTACACAGAATCTGTTGGGTTTTAACAGAGGAACAAGTCGACTGTTAGGGATCCTTTCTCTATTACCTATTACTTTGGGAGGGAAAACCATTTATTTGAATGTGATGGTAGTACCAGGCCCTTTAGATTACAATTTACTTCTTGGGCGTGACTATGTTTACGACATGGGAGCTATTGTTTCAACACTCTTTCGAGTGATTTGTTTCCCGCATGAAGGCAAAATTGTCACCATTGACCAGCTTTCATTTCCCAGTCCAAAGATAGCTCCTAGTCAACCATCGTCCCTAAATGGTCCATTTATACCAATGGTATCATCCCCGCCATGAGTTAATTATGTGGCAACCTATTCCATACCGACATCAACTGACGATTAATTCAGTGATGTTGTACATCATGTACTGGGGGCATTGGAACCAGATTTCTCCTTCATGACCTCTTATGAGTTGTGATAAAGTCTTCAAGGATAGTTCCTTGTATTGTGTCAACCTCATTAAAAAAAATGAAAAAAGGGGTTTGAGGATAGTTCTTTGTCTTGTGTCAACCTCGTTAAAAAATGAAACAAGGAGTATGAGGATAGTTCTTTTACTGTGTCAACCTCATTTAAAAAATGAAACATCTCCATGAGCATAGTTCCTTGTCTTGTGTCAAGCTCGTTAAAAAATGAAACAAGGAATCTGAGCAGAGTTTCTTGTCTTGCTTCAAGCTCATTTAAAAATGAAACAAGATCCCAAGTTTAAAGTCGAGTCTCTGATTAGATCTCATAAAATCCTAGTCGAGTCTTTCACTTGATCTCGTAAAAGAAACTTCATTCCATCCACTTGATAGCCATGAGTAGTCTACTTAGCTGAATGTAATGAAGCTTGGGGGGCATGCACCTAGTGGTAAAGATAAGTTTCCCTGTAGGTTATGTGAAGGGTCACCCCATTCACCTTTGTCTATCGGGACGAAGCCAAAAATCTATTCGATAACCGTCCCACTTCACCACAACGACTTCCATCTGGTTACTAGAGAATCTCCTTTTCATCATGTTGGGGGCATGTAAACCAATTCAAGCATAATTTTTCATTTCAAGCTTGCGTAAACATGAAACTGAATCCAAGCATAGTTCCCCATGGTTCAAGATTGTGTAAAAATGAATCCATTTCCATTTTAACCCTCGTGATTGCCATTCTATCAACCTCTTTTATCAGATGAGCCTTAGTTGTTTTCATCCCATCGCCACCATTCCATTGGCCAATCATACAATTTCACTTGGTTGTTTACCCTTTTTTGAGGGACAGTTGCAATGAGTGGTCTTATTAGTTAGCCCCTTCACATAAATCAACATGTTTTGAGAAGCTCCAACATCACTGGAACTAGTTGCTACCCTAGACACCACTCGTTCCTCAAAATAGAGTCCTCTTTAAACCCTTTCTAGACTCTTTAAACATGAAAAGATTGTAGAGCGCTTGTCTTTTCCGGCTCGTTAAAGTACTAGAAATGTCATCCCTCTTGTATTATTTTATCCTTTTTCGGACCTGGGGGATTATTTTACGAAAAATAACTTATGGAGTTTTCTTTTCGTCCCTTTTCAAACTCTCTAAACATGAAAAGGACCAAGTTATCCTTGTCATTAAACTCATTAAAACAATAGCGACAAACTTGTCCATCTAGACAAGACCGAGTTTCATTGTCGCTAGACTCGTTAAAACATCAAATAGCGACGGGTTTACCTGAAGGGCGAATTATAGAACAAGCATATGTTATCCTCCTCAAGATTGACAAAAATAAAGAGGTACTAGTCAGCAATGACTCGGGAAAAAGGGGAAAAATATTGAAGAGTTTATGGTAGCAAGTCGCTCTTGAACATGACACTTTCACTTCATCTCCATGATTGAGTTGGGTTGGGTTATTCCATTCACCGGTCATCATACCATTCGTCTTTCATACCATCCATCTTTTGGGGTTAACGCTACCAATTCATCTCAATGTTGCTGACATGTTCAAGAGAAGTCATCTAGTTGAGAAGTCATCCAGTTAAATGTCCCATACATTGCAATACCTCCAACCTTCATTTTTCATGACTGCCATTCTTGGACCTTGTGTCATCAGTTCATTTTCACCTCCAGAAATCATTTGATTCATTTCGTGTCGTAGATGTGGGATACATCAAGGCCCTCCTACGACGAGTCACTTCTTGTCGACATCAGCTCATTATCTAAGAAGTTGACTTAGAAACACCCTTCCAGTTCTTTGAAACTTGTTTACATCAATAGCAAGTTTCTCAGTTCCGGTGACAAGTTGACATCAATGGCCTTTGACCGAAAGATTTTGCGTGGTGTTTGACATCGGAGCATGTATTCACACCACGTGAAATGTATTGTAGTACCTTGAAGATCATTTTCATTATCAGTGATCCCTCTCGCGTCTATTAAACAACTCACATCATTGGCTGGTAATCAGGCGATGTCTTTCCATGTTCGACTTCAGACCATTTCTTCATGTGGTTTGACTTGTACATCGAGCGGAGATTGAACGAGTTTGAAGATCCTGAATCTATTTTCATCCATCCGGGCTGCAATATATTCAGGGATACAAAAACATCATATGTACGAAGGCTCTACACAGATGGTGATCCTAATCATGGATGATGACTCTATATCTGTAGAATCACAAGTCTATATCTGTGGATGACTATTTGATTTATGTACTTGAAATGAAAATTTATAAAGCTGAGCATGGGAATGCCTCCCTCAGCTAGATCATGAAAAATCATATTATGATGATATATTGTAATGTAACTTATGTAGGTCACCTTCCAGTTTGAAACTTCGGATCCTCATGATAAAGCATTTCACCCGAAATGAATATTTACGACCTCATGCTTTAGGGGGCAACTGTTATAGACATATTTGGGCATTTTGTGTAGGTAAATCCCCTCTGCAGACAGAGGCGATCCCACTAGCCTAAACGGGGTCTAGGAACAATCGAACAACGCTAACGCGCAGGTCCCTAATTGCAAAGTAAAGGCCAATGATGAGAGCCTACCTCGAATCCAACGCTTATATTTGTAGAAGAGTCGTTGCTTCTATTCTTTCGCTTCAGCTGGTCGCAATCCTCACAATCCTCGTGAATAGACACCTGCACATGCAAAGAACAAGACAAATACAAGCATAAAATCCAAGTAATGTAACTATGTATCAGTCAGAAAGGATACAACTCAAACATCATAATAAAGACACATGAGTGGAACCATAATGATAGTCGTCTATTATTATTGATAAAACAAAAGAGAACACAACCAAGTTTTGACGTCAAATCCTCCTTTGGTTGGGTGAATCAGCAACACATGCCTTGCAAAGCTTGTAGGGGATGGGAACAAGCCTCTCGCTCCTTGATCACTTGGACATGGATCTCCTCCTTAAGGACTTAGTCTCATAGGGATGAACAAGGCCTCTTGCAAGATGAGCTTAGCGATTCTCAGACTTTGGGAGCTTGAAAAGTAGAATTACTAACCAAGAATTACCAACTAGCTTGTCAAAGGGGAAATAACAAGCTTATATAGAGATGGGAGGGGTAGATAAGACCATCCACTTGATTCATGGGATTTCCCTTATCATTAGGAAGCTTCCATGAGAGGTGTAGAACTACTTCCCTCCTTGGGAGATACGAAGCCCAACTGAACCAACTAGAATTGGAATTAGTTCATGGATAAGGTGGAAGGAACCTTCGGAAGTTTGATTATTAAATACTTTACCCAACTAGGTTGGCGCTAGTGCGACTCTGAGACAGAGCGCCAGCTGGTGCACCCTCTTTGGAGGATTTACCCCATTGGTGCGAGTAATACACTGTGGATCAGCACCAATGGAGAAAGGGCTATATTTTTGGGTATTTTGCAGAAGGTGTCTATGGAGTACATACTTTAAGGGATACAAAGCAGGTGTTTTCAAGTTATGTCACTTCTCACAGGTCCCGGAATAGGCCCTCCAATGTACGGGAGAAGGGGTAACACGGACGGTGACAAAATACTGTGTAACAGATGCCCCCTAAAGCATGAAGCCCGAGAGAGAGAGGGGTGACGTGCTTTACAAGAACATGGTCGACTGAAAACACGGCTGCCGGAGAACTTGCACAAAGTACAACTAATGTCTCAAATACATGATGTACATGGCATGGGCGCAACCATCCATAACAGAGTACATAAAAATCTGGATCCCAGGTATGGACGTAGCCATTTGATTAGGATCAAAGAATCAGACTCAGGCATGGTCGCAGCCATCCAGTGAATGAGTCATGTAGTGATTACGATAATCCACAAAATGCAACCTGGATCTCAACATACAAAATACAGGGTCTTGTGCTCCAACTCGACCCGAACAAAGTACAAGTTCAAGCATGCGAATAGGGGAGTTGAAGTTGAACATGCAAGAACATCATATGATTACCAGTCAATGATGAAAACTGTTAACAGACGCGAGAGGTACCACCAGTAATGACAATGGTCCTCAAGGTACTATAGGTACAATCCATGACGTGCGAATCAATGAGCTGGTGTCGAACACCCGTAGAATCATCCGATCGGAGGCCAGTGATGAAAACCTCGCGTCGAACACGAAGAACCTGCCATTGAGGCATGCAGGCTCCAAGGTACCTGAAGGGAGTCTCTAGGTCAACTTCCTGGATAATGAGCTGAAGTTGACAGGAAGTAACCTTGATCGAAGGTGGGCTATAATGTTTCCCACATCATCGACACGAGACAGAGAAGGATAAAATGTTTTGTGTGAGGTATCAGAGGGAGGTTGAGTATTCCTGCAGAGGTCAACTTCTCTTGAACATATTGGCGGCACGACAGTGGACTTGGCAGTATTTGAGATCAAGTGATCAAGGGTCATGGTGACAAGGCGATGAGAAGATGAATGGTCAAACAGGATAACCCAAACCCACGGAGGCAAGTGTGAATCAAAATGAGATATCCCCACCCAGACATGAATGTAGACGAGTGCCATGTTCAAGAGCGACATACTACCGGCACGACGATGATTACGGTTCCTTTATTCCCCCACCATTTCTGGCGAGTACCCCGGTTATTTTTGGATGACAAGCTTGACTGGGATAGCATATGCTTGAGAGGCGTCATTTCGACGGAATCCGATGTCATTTAGTTTTAACGAGTCTGAAAAAGGAAGAACTCGGCGTCTTTTCATATTTAGAGAGTTTGAAAAGACATCGAAAAGGAAACTCCAACGGTGTCCTTTTTCTTGAAGTTGTGTCTCTCGAGCCTGAAAATGTATAAAACCATGCTCGAAAGAACCGCCTGACCATTACAATCGAGGAGTACTTTTCATAATAGTGACTCTGATCTAAAAAAGTAGAAAAGCGATTAAAACCATGTTGCTTCGTGACCGTTAACGAACCAGAAACGACAAGGGTCCGATGATCTTTTCATTTTTAAACGGTCGGAAAAGGGTTTAAAGACGACCGCCTCTCATGTCCGTTTAACGAGTCGAGAGGACGAACTCAGCATTCTTTTCATGTTTAGAGAGTCAGAAAAGAGCAAAAGATGACTCCAAAGGGACTTTTTCATGTATTTACCGAGTCCGAAAAAGTATAAAATACAACTTGTTTCGCCATGAAATCTCCATAAACACCTGTCGCTGCACCAAAAACCGGTGTAAAACCCATTTTCGACACAAATATCCATAAAAATATTCATAACATAACATTTTAAAGCTTAATTAGGGTCAAAAAGCTATAAAAAGATGAAAATAGTAAAATAAAAATTACTTTTCACTTTTTACCTTTGGAGAGCGACATTAGGGCTTTTTGGAGTGCGACCTTCAATTGGCGATTGCGACCAATCCGGTGGACCATTTCAAGTGCCGTCAGTGCCAGGTAAGCGGTCTTGTCCTTAGCTCCATTTTCATCCATTTGAAATTTTTTTTTAACTACATTTTCATTTCCTATGGGGGGAATTTGAAATTTAGGGGTTGTGCCCATTGGTGCGGGTTTTGGGCACGGACCCACGCCAATGGGGCAAATTTCCCATAGGGCGGACGCCCATGGGCATGACTGTTTTAGAAACAGTTGCGCCAACGACCGTGCACATTTTTTGGTTAATTTTAACAAATTTAAAACCCATTTTGCTGCAATTTCAAGTTGTGTGAAGGTCTAATGCATCATTTTGACTTGTATTTGCAAATTAATTCGCAAAAATGGTGATGACATGGAAGGAACGGGAACATGACCAAGTGGACACATTAGCCCTAGCTGACGAGGATTGCATGGAAGCTCTCAGAGCATGTGGGCTCAAAAATTTATTCATGCTATCCTATTTGCAAGCTCAGCCAGAGCTCCTACAGTACTTGATTGACTTGTGGGACGTAGAGGAACAGGTGTTCCGGATACGGGAATAGGTACTGAAGTTGGACGTATCAGACATTTACTTCTTGACAGGATTGTCACGACTAGGGCCGGTGCCTCGGTTGACTGGGAGCAGGCCATCTGGAGAAAAGATGGATGAAGTGAAGGCTCGGATTTGCCTGGAGACAAGATATGGGCAGGGCAGTTCGAAGGTGGATATCTCCACCGTTCAGGATCTGACACTGAGAGCCTTACTATTCACTCTTACACAAGCTGCGGGGGCACAAGCACCTCACGAAGCTACGAAGAACCACCTACTATTAGCGATAGAGTGCCTTAGCCCGACGATCTTCAATTGGGCATCAAATGTGATGACCAATATGAAGAGGCAGCTGACAAAGGCCAAGCAGGGCAAGCTGCAATAGTTTGGGTATGGTTCCATCTTGGTGATGTTCTTCTTGGAACGTGTGCCAAGCTTCCAGGGCCAAGGGGCCTTTGTGGCAGACCCAGCAGCTCGGGAGCCGAGGATGGATCGATGGGCGGCACTGATGCCGAGGGGTGGTGGCGGCTAGTGGATGGCCTTCAGACCAGAGTTCTTCAGGTGGCTTCGCCGCCAACTGATCATGGTGGAAGACTGGTCGTATGCGGGGATAGTCTTCATTGGAGACCCTGACCTTCCCCTTCCGGAGGGAGAGGACTGGGACGAGGAGATTGGTACATCCTCATTTTTTTTTGATTTTATATTTTCATGATTTTTTTATTATTAGTACATACTCGTCCTAATGACCTTTATATGCATTTGCAGATGTCAGCCCAGAGTGTCCAGCTGGCTTGTCTTCCATTGTGAGGAGACATCCAGTAGCAGTAGTAGCAGGAGCAGATCCTCAGGAGGAGGGCGGTGACAGAGGGGAGCTCATCAAGAACCTCGAGGCTATCACTTGAGGGATCCCAGATTATGCTCGGCTAACGGATGTCCCGTTAGCATACCAGAGACACACAGTAGGGGTGCCAACTCGCATTCACCGGCTCTTGAGGCATCTAGTGCGGGTGGTGACGTGCTACCATGAGCACCACCGAGACTAGATATCTAGGCTTTTCTTTTCATGCATATTTTTTGAGAGACATGTTGTCTCCGGATGTATTCAGACAAACATGTATTATTTTTTGATGATGCACGGGGTGCAAACATTCTGGACACACACACATATATATATATACATATGTTTTATGGTCTTATTGTACTTTATGCTTCTTGTATTATGTTGAATCACATATTATGCAAATGTCTGTCCAACACATAATTAGCTAATGCATCAGTTAACGTATTAAGTCGTCTTGGAATATGTTGATAAGTAATGAAATCAAAATCCCTTTCTAATAACTTAACATGTAAATACAACCTTAAAATCTGATGATCTCTTATGGAATAACGTCCGTTGAGTTGGTGGACTACAAGTTGAGAGTCCAAGTTCACAATCAATGTGCGAATGCCGAGGTTAATCGCCTGAGCTAACAATTCAATCACAGCACTATATTCAGCAACATTGTTTGTTGTACAACCTAGACAAACTCCTTGAATGTCTATTAACTCACCATGAGGATCGTAGATCACCCATGCCGCAGACGACAAGCTGTGCGTACTGCGGGAAGCACCATCAGCAAAACCAACGTAAGGCGATCCAGACATCTGTTCAGGAAGAAAAAGACACAATAAGCGGCAATCGTGCCGACATACCAAGATAAAAATGTAACAAACATGCACACACAACACACTGCTAAAAGTATATGTATGTACAAAAAAGAGAGTGCCTGGACTCATGCATAGTATTTTTTGAGATAAAGCCCATTTTGGGGCCTATCCAGGGGGTTACCTTCATAATCAATAAGCTCATAGGTGCCTTTTTGCAAAACTCTTTTCACAATATAGGGCCCGTGCCACATGGGCTCGAGTTTTCCTGCCCCCAGCTTATCGTTAGCTTGATCATAGAGCAGTACTAAGTCTCCCTCAGTGAAAGAGAGGGGATTAACAGTATTATCGAAGTGAGTTTTCACTCACTTCTTCTGAGCTTCAATAGCTAAGGAGGCTAGACGACGAGTCTCATCTAGCCGTTCTAAGTAAAGAAGACGCTCTTCTACCGGAGTAGTATCAGGGAGCAACTCAACGACTATCTTTAATGAAGGAATCTCACACTCAATAGGAAGGGCTGCCTCCAGTCCGTAAACTAACTGAAAAGGAGTGAAATCGGTGGTGTCCTTTAGGGAGGTACGGTAGGCCCACAAAGCAGAGAACAACATAAAATGCCAATTGGACTTATGCATGCCAACAGTTCTTTGAAGCATTGTGACCAAAACCTTGTTCACGACTTCCACTTGACCGTTTGCCTGAGGATAGTATGGGGTCGAACTATCATGCCTGAGGCCCAACTGGGTTGTGAACTCGATCATCATGTGATTACAAAAATGCTTTCCGTGATCAGTGACGATGGCTTGGGGTACTCCGAACCGTGAAATAACATGGTTGAACAAAAACTGCGCCGCGGTGTGGCTGTCTTCTGACAATGTAGGCATCGCCTCAGCCCATTTCGTGAAATAATCAACAACAACAATGATGTACCATTGCCCCCCGGCCGAGCGAGGGTTAGAGGTCACATAATCAATGCCCCATTTGGAAAAAGGGCCGACGATTACAACGGGGTGCAGTGGAGTAGGGGGTGCACGCATCTTCCATTGGTAAATATGGCATTCATGACATGAACAGACAGCAAGAATGCAATCCTTGAAAATGGAGGGCCAGAAATAGCCGGCACGGAGGATTTTCTGTGCGGTGGCATATCCAGACATGTGACCGCCACACGCATTGGAGTGGCAGTCATTAAGAACTCTCTCTGCTTCGTCGAAAGTCAAACATCGGCGAAGAACAGAATCAACACAGAGACGGTACAGGGTGTCCCCAATGATGCGATATGGTTGGGCTTGATGTCGGATCCATCGGTGAGCATCCTTAGAGGTCTCGGGATGGAAGGAGGACGTCTGCAAGTAGACAATAATATCCCCGTACCAGGGATCGAGGGTGCTAATAAGGAAGAGAGTTTCGTCTGGAATGGAATCCTCTAACTGAGAGGAGGCAACAGTAGATGGCAAAGAACACAACAGCTCAGCGAAGACGAGTGATTTCTTAAACTTGGCAGTAGTAAATTCCAAGTCAAACTCTTGGAGGATGACTATCCATTTCGAGTATTTGCCCCCCAGCAACTGGCGTGACAGAATGTAGGTCATAGGGTTGCAATCGGAGATCACTGTCATTGTACGCAACAAGATGTAATGACGGAAGCGTTGAACAGCGCATACAGCAGCGAGGGCCGACTTCTCGACATAAGCATATCGAGATTCCGTGTCTAACAAATTGCGGCTAAGGTAATAAATAACGTGTTTAGTGCCATCATCATCATCCTGAACCAGAACCATACCGATGGTGGTATCAGCAGTGGCCAAATACAATGTGTAATCATGATGATAATTCGGAGGCCCCAACAAAGGGGCGGAAACCAGAAGAGTTTTAATATGTGCAAAAGACTCCTTAGCTATGGCATCCCATCGAAACGGGGTGTCGCGCTTGAGTAACCGTGTGAAACCTTTTGCCACTTCGGCATAATTCGGGATAAATCGTCGTAAGAAATTTTCTTTGCCCTACAAACTTTGTAGTTGCCACAAAGAAGCAGGGGGAGGAAGATTCAAAATGGCTTCGACTTTAAGGGGATCCAAGCGGATGCCCTCTCGGGAGACGATGAACCCGAGAAGTCGACCAGATTCTACGCAGAAGACACATTTATGCAGATTAAGTCAGATATTGTAGTGTGGACAGCGTAGAAACATCTCGTGGAGATGTGACGGATGGTCTTGGTGCTTAGCCGAATGAACAGGAAGTTCATCCAGATAAGGCTGTACGATGTGCCAGATATCATGAAAGGCGTAAGACATCGCACATTGAAAAGTGGCACCAGCATTCTTGAGACCGAAAGGGAGCTTTTTATAAGTGAAAGTCCCCCACAGACAGATAAAGGTTGTCTTTTGTTGATCAGCAGGAGCGATATTAATCTAGTTGTAGCCAGAAAAGCCATGCATAAACGAATATATCTCACTCCCAGCACACTAATCAATGAGCTGGTCAATGAAAGGTGTGGGGTAATTATCTTTCAGGCAGGCTCAGTTAATATCGCAATAATCGACATAGACACGAATAGTACCCTACTTTTTATCAACAGGGACAATGTTAGAGACCCAATCTGTGAGTGGGATATGGTAAATGAAACCAGCTTTAAGAAGTTTTTCAACTTCCGCTTTGATAGCTGCAGCCTTGCGGGGGTGCATAGGGCGTAAACGATGAAGAATAGGTTTAGCCCCTGGATACATAGGTATCTCATGCACTACAATGTTTGGATCGATGCCAGGCATCTCTTCATAGGACCATGCAAAGACGTCACGAAATTCGCGAAAAAGAGCTATATAGATTTGAATTTCCTCAGGAGTGCAAGTGACTCCTATGTAGATGTTCTCGACAATCCCTGGTTTGACAGAGATGTCGATAGGTTGGGTCTGCGTAATGTTCCCCAAATTCCCTTCAGACGATACTTGATAGACTTGAACAGGCGTCTGAAGAGGTTGTGAAGGAAGACATGGAGCAAACTGCTTGAGACAAGCCAACATTTCCCAGAGGGTAGGGAGAAACGAGGAACGATGATGAAGATTGAACCACAGAGGTTCCTCGAGAGACATGGTCTCCATGATGGCTTCGTTGGAAAGAAATATTTCCTTTAATGGATCTGAGGAGGCGCATTCTCCAAGCCAAGGGGAATAGTCGTATGAGTCAAGAGCTCCGCTTAAAGAAGCGGGTTCAGTAGGAGGAGTCGATACAGCAGCAATTTCGATGTAGTTGAGCACAGTGGGACTCAACGGCATCTCCTCGCCCCACGATTCTATCTGGTTGATGGGGGGAAGGATCTAGGGATCACAATGAACCGAAATCATACTGATGGAGGCGAAGTTGGGAGGTGGGAGTGAGAAAACACCCATGAGGGCGGGATCTTTGAAGAGCTCGACTCCCACACTCTCGAAAGGGATGGAGGTATGCTCCACGAAAGGCACATTTCCTTCAGAAGAAGAAGCGAAGAAAGAGAGCTGGTCTACCATGACAATTTTCCCTTGGTGAGGGAAACGAATGACATGGAAGAGGGATGAAGCCACGGCACGCATGGCATACGTCCAACTCCGGCCCAGAAGGAGGTTGTAAGTAAGATTTGCGTCAATGACCTCAACTTCTATTTCAACGGTTTTCCATTCTAAAGTAATCGGAAATCGTTGAAGAATACGATAGGGACGAGATTTTATCCCATCGAAGGCTTCCAGTGTCGTAGGAGATTGGCTCAAGGTCGGAGACCCGATCGCTTTCCAACAAGCAATAGACATGATGCAAGTTGACGTGCCCTCATCAATAACTGTACGATGTATCATTTTGGAATTGATGATGACTTGTATAAGAAAGGTGATCTGATGAGGCAGCCTTGGGACATGGCTCTTGATATCAAAGGTGATTAAATCCGAATCTGCCAGGTCGATGCCACCGATGGCCGATAGTAGAGACTTCCTCTGAGGGGGGCAGCTCTGGAGAACCTCTAAGGCGGACATAGCCGACGGAGCCTGCGCTAAGTCCTCAACTATGCTATAATGCTAGGCAGCACGAGCATTTGGGTTGTAAGATGATCTCTTGAGTACTCCTTTGGGAGGGGGTCGGATGGTTGTCTCAGTACTTGGTCTCTCGATATGGAGCGGACCAGAGCTGGACGAAGGAGCACTTGAGGGGACCTCAGGCTCCTTCCCGGCGGACGATCGATACTCCTTTGTTCGAGTCGTTACATAAACAGGAATGGTTCCAGCCATGAACACTTGGGAACTAAAGGGAGATGAACACGAAGATGGATCAGCCACCATTTGAGTCTATTGAGAGGGGAAAGGTTCTTTCAGAACCGCAGGAATCCCAGGGGCACCTTTCAACAAATGACTAACCTCAGACCACCTAGGGTAGTCTTTGGTGTAGTGATCCTCATCATAGATGAGACAAGGATACTTGGGTTTGCGCTTAGCTCCTTCCTCAGATGGAGGTTTGGAGGAATCCTGTTTAGGTTGCTCATAATTATTTTTTTCTTTCCCCTTTTTCTTTCCTTTCGAGGCCTTATTCGCCGTGGTGGACTAGACGGCGTTAACCTCGGAAGTACTTACAGAATTAGAACCACCCTGAGAAGTGTTTTCGCTAGAAGCATTCAGTTTTTGCTTCCTAGGGTTCGAGGATGATTTTTTCGACGACAGATTCACAGAGCCAATAACTCCATCAACATATGGTTTTGGTGGAGCCTTGGATGTACCGTGTCTCGGGGCATCAGGAAAATACTCATACAAAGTACCTGATTGAGAGTACACTAAGTCAAGGTACTGAGCACGCGCGATAGCTTGCTCTTCAGTTACGCAAGCTCCCATGGCAATGTCCTGTGCAATCTTAGGGACAAAGGAAGTTGTGAACCAATCTATGAGGAGTTGATCAGGAATCCAAAACTTGATCAACCGATGACGCCTTCTCCATTCATGTATATGATCCGAGATATGCGTAGCCGTATTCTGCTTGAGAGACGTAAGGAGATGGGTCCCTGTCTCGTACCGAATGGGTAACTGGAAATGAGTAAGGAATGCCATAGCCAATGAATTGAAATCTTGAAAAGACCCATGGGTCAATTCAATGTACCATTTAGCAGCGGAGCCGGTGAGAGTCCTTTGAAACAGGCGAAGTTGAACCGAATCATCAAGCCATGAATTGGACGAACACCATAGGTGATAAGTCATTACATGGGCTTGAGGATCCTTTCCAGCTTTGCCGTCGAATTTGGGACAATCGCTGGGTATCTTAGTTGGAACTAGAGGCCATTGTGGATTATGCAAAATAGGATCATTTGTTAACTTCGACACATCGGGTAGTTCCAATGTCGCTAGAAATGGTAGCTACGGATTGAAGGACATCTGCGGATATGAGGCCGGGCCAGAGTTCCATCCAGTTGCTGGTTGACCCCATTGACTTTGTCCGAATGGACCAGGTCCAAAAGGACCTTGTCCATAGGAATTCTGTCCATAAGGGTTATATCCATAATTGGATGGTTGATTCTGGTTTTTCCCCCCAACACCCCATTGGTTACCATACTGACTGGCAGGAGCAACGTTGGGTTGCTGGTAATTTTGATAAGGGGTGGCCTGCGGCTGTTGGTAATTTTGATACGGGGTAAATTGATTTTGCCCCTGGGGTTGCTGGTATCCATATGGCGGCTGGGCTCCATATTGAGCCTGGGAACCAGGCTGCGTTTGATAAGAGGGTTGGGATTGATACCCACCTTGTGGCTAGAGACTAGTTTGATTCTGGGGCTGGTAACCGGGTTGAGAAGCAGGAACCATCTGCATGCCCAGTTGAGCCGGCCCATAAAGATATCCTTGTGAAGACTGAGGTTGGGCCATCTGGGTGGAAGGTTGTCCCGGTTGGATCTAAGACAGACCTACTTGCCCAGAAGGCTGAGCTTGCTGGGTGTTTGGTTGTCCTTGCGCAAGCGGGGGTTGACTATACTGAGCAGCGGGCTGGCCTTGCTGCATGTAAGGCTGGCCTCCCTGCCCAAAAGGGTAGCCTTGCTGGTTTCTGGGTTGTCCTTGCTGCGGGTAAGGTTGTCCCAGATTCCCATAGGGTTGACCCAAAGGGTATCCTTGCTGGGGTCCAGGTTGTCCTTGTTGAGCATAAGGTTGTCCCAGGTTTCCAGAAGGTTGCCCAAGATATGTATAAGACGGACCAATAGAGGCTAAAGGTTGTCCCTGGGAGGGTTGTCCTTGTGAGCCTCCAGGTTGCCTTGGATAGGTTTGGCCATAATACTGCTGCCCATAATTAGGCTGTGAGTAGGATGGCTGACCTTGGTATGATGGTCCTTGATGACGCTGCCTTTGATCCGGACGAAATTGGCCACCACCATAACTGGTGGTACCCCAAGCGACATTCAACGGAACTGTACCCTCAATAGCGGGTTGAGCCGGCAAGGAGGTATACAAATAATGATTGACAGGGTCATAATAAGGGCCTTGCCTGCCTGGATTTTGGACAGCATGCAAGTACTGAGAATATGCCCCCCCACTGAAATAGCATCAGAAGAAGGTGGGGCATTGCTTATAGGATGAACAACTCTGACAGCATGTGCCGACTGACCACTACGTACCGGACCACGGGACGGGCTGGCAACGGTAGTTACGACGGAAGATGCCGTAACGGCACTAGCAACCGGAGTTGACGATGTGACACAAACGGTCGGATTAGTTGGAACTGACGTGACAGCGGTATGGTGAACTTGGGAAACAAAAGGTCTCGTAGTGGGAACAATGTTATTGTCCCACATAGAAGAGGAAATCGTAGAGCCCATGGCATCCCTCAGAGATCTATAGCACACCGGCACTGTAATACCGAGAGGTGTAATAGTGTAGGGCGTAGATATGACCGGGGATGTGGCCGGAACGGGAGTCTCAATACTCGACATAATAGGTGTTCCACTCGATACAGGAGATGTGTCTTCCATATCAGAAGAAGCCATCGGGGACGAAACACCAATAGGAGTAGAGGGAAAATCCTCTTCAGAAGGCTCCCAAACAGGGTTCCAAAACAAATCATAAAGCTCGTCCTCTGGAGCACGAGAGTTCAATGGTTGGACACTTGGAATAACAGGAAAAGTGTCACCACAAACCGGAGTCTCAGGAGCAGCAGAGGAAGGAGACCCTTGGTAACTTGGGATGGGAGACGAGATCGATGGATCTGCTAGGATGATCGAATCAAGCAAAATCCTAGACAAGCTAACGATAAAAGACCCTACTCAAAACTAACGCACACAAAATCTAACAAGGTAAATGTAATCGTGGTCGAATAATTTTTTAAGACATTAGGACACAACTTGACATTTTCATGTTTTAAGAGTCGAGAAAAGGACAAAAGATGACTCTAGTCG
>APFE030324833.1:0-11106 GCA_000404065.3 Pinus taeda | reverse complement strand
TTTTCCTAATGATTGGCCAATAGTCACAAGAATGTACCTTTTTAAATAGTTAATATGAAATTGTTGCTTATATTACACATAGAACTAACATAAAGAAAAAAAACTAAATTATTAAAATAAGATCACCTAATTCATAGTGAAACCCGGTATTGGAGATTTCAAATCATAAAAAGACTAGGTTTAATAGAATTTATAGTATTTGTGATATTAAAAAGGCTTAAAACAAATAAATTTAGTTAAATCTATGTTAAATGTCAATTTGAAAATATTGATGATGCCTTGTTGATCTTTTTTCTCCTCTCGCTGGTTTTGCTTCCTTACTTTTTATATTTGTAATTTATATTACTTTAACTTATATTATGCCAAATAATAAATATAACATCCACTCAAAATGTTAAATAATTTGAAAGTATTTTACATAATTTATATCTCAAAACATATAGCACAACTTCTTTTTTCAGTAACTAAATTACAATTAATAATTTTTAAAATTTGAAAATTTAATATTCATAATAAATACTCATAAATAGAAATATGATTATTTTAATTATTAATTATAAGCAACTAAGTTTTAGGGAAACGAAAATGGTATTCATCCATTAAAGTCGGCCAATACTTCACCTCACGGTCAACTCCTTAATGTATTAATAGAAAGAATTATAACTCAATATAAGAAAGCAAGAGACAAAAGCGTGCTAATAGAAAGAATTGTAAATACGCATGCAAGAGACAAAAGGGGGGATTTATGAGGTAACACTCAATTTCTAATCAACATTCATTTACCGAATCTCTCATCATTGCCAATAATGGAAGATTTTATGAATATTCCTACTAATGTTCAACGGCAAGTGTTGTTGCGCGCTCCTTACATATCACACGATGAGTTGAAGGATGTGTGCAGAAGCTGGAAGGAAATGATGTGTAGTCCTCGGTTCTATGAGGACAGAAAGACCTATGGCACGAGCCAACATTTGATATGTCTTATTCAAGACGTTCCCAGTCTCTTTGTTTATGGAATAACAGTATACGACCCTGTGGAGAAGACGTGGGAAAGGACACCACCTATTCCTTGTGATCCTGTTTCATTTGCACATAATTGGGAGTTCGTTTATGTGAAGGAGAAGCGTGTCGTGTTTGGAGGATGTTTTATCGAAATTAAGATGAGGGTGAGGTTGGACGTTGTTGTCTTCATTTATGATTTTGTATCCAAAAAATGGCGCCGAGGCGCCAACATACCCACTAGTCGTGTCACATTCGCTTCTGCAGTTTCTTCTTCGAAAGGACTTATCTACGTCGCTGGGGATGAAGATTTTCATGGAAACTCTCTGTCCACTGCGGAAGCTTACGACGTGGAAGAAGACAGGTGGGAAATCTTGCCTCCCATGACTCAAAACCGCAATAGATCTGCGGGCGTTTACCTGGACGGGAAATTTATGGTGATAAGTGGAATGCCATCTGGTGGAGCAGTCGCAGTCGAAAGTAGCGCGGATGCTTTTGATGAGGAGACGGGCCGTTGGCAGACGTTGGAAAACATTTGGAGTTTACAAACGGGTATTACGGTTCAGGATTCCAGTGTTGTCTGTATATGTGAGAACCTGTACGTGATCGTTTCAAAACAAGTGATGAGGTATGATGCTGAGAAAATTGCGTGGACGCCTGTAGCTTCTGTTCCGCAAAATTTAGATATTATTTTCTGTGCTGTACCGTGGCGTGAGTGGATTTTTGTAAGTGGCCTTAATGAGAAAGATTATCAGATTGCCTATTTCTTTCAGCCATCAACTGGGCAGTGGAAGGCTATTGACGGATGGCAAAAGTTTGGTCGTTGTCGTTATCCTTTTCAATCAGCTGTAACCTTCGACATCTGAATATTCTCCTCTTCCAAATATTTTATATTTTGGATCATAAATAATATTTAATTATTTTTAAATGGTAATATTGAAATTGTGTTATCTGTTATTTGATCGCGGACTCTGACTAGCGTCCTTAAGTTATTTTGTTTTAAATATGAACCGTCATTTAATCCCATTTTGAAAACGAACAATTATCATTAATCTCTAAGACTTGTTCTTTAAACAAATTTAACTTTGGGACAATTAACACGACGAAGAATTCCACCACAATCTTCCCTATCAGAGGGGACGTTTTCATAAACGAACCGTCAAAAAGAGAACAAGGTATGCATTGAGCATTAGTGAGAACAACGTTTAAGATATTTTATGGTGCAGCACTTTTGAGTCATATTCCCATAGATTTTTGTCTACACTTCCGATATTGCTTGGACATCTGTGTAGAGATTTTTATTGCTTGGACATCTGTGTAGAGATTTTTAGGCACCCTTTTGCTTTCCACTTGACATGTGTACATACAGCCAGAGTTCCGATATCGCTTGGACATCTGTGTAGAGAATTTTAGTTCGTACCGCCAGAGTTCCGATATCGCTTGGACATCTGTGTAGAGAATTTTAGGCACCCTTCTGCTTTCCACTTGACATGTGTAGCACCGCCAGAGTTCCAAGAGTGTCCGTTTAAATTATTCATGAATTTTATGGTGCACCACTTTTGAATGTTCCTTGAAGCAACGGATTCGCTGGAGGATCAGCTCCATATTTTGTTAATAACATCGTTTACATTGTCGTTATATATCCATCAATGGCTGTAGGTCATATCTGCAATTACCAACAGAAACAATCTACAAATGTTGTTCTATGAAGCGAGGAGCTCAAGCACTGTTGAGAAGTTGTAGGGTATGATATGAAATACACCTTTTTTATGGTACTATTCCACCTGCATCCTCTGTGCTAAACCTTTCCACCGAACCTTCCCAGACTGTAACTCTGAATTGTTATTTATGATATGCGACTTACTGGGATCATATAGAGTTCGTTGTCCATTTTTTAAATAGCATTACAATATATTCAAGAACTGCTTTAGGGGAGGTTCCCCCGCAAAAACATTACCCATAACATTCGAGCATTAATAGTTTCTCTGTTTTGCATGAGGAATAAGCTTCATTTTTACAATTCATGAAGTCGTAGACATATGGAAGGTACAATATGCAATTTTGACTCTTTTCTCTAACCTTCAAATTTGTGTTATCCAACGAAATTATATTCTTTATATTCACTTTTTCTTCTTAGCATAAATGCTTGGCAATGATTTTGATGCTAAATTCTTGCGATGATTTGCATTTACTGGAATGTCTTTCTAACACGTTCTCTCTGAGAGAAATTACCCTTAATGGGTTGAGTACTACTGAGGTGCCTTCTCTCCATTCTCGTACAACTCTCCATCGAAAGAAATCGAATCCTGTCACACTCCTTTTGGAAGATACGGGTTTGTTTTAGAAGAAATAGCCATGGCTTGGATGTCTGAATGGAATCAGACACGACACGTATCAAATGGCTGGAAGCGTCAAAGGTGCTGAGAGAGTACGTGGGCATTGCAGGAGAGATTGGAAATTTAGTGCTGAGAGAGGACGTGGGCATTGCAGGAGAGATTGGAAATTTAAGGGTCAGAGATCAGTAGAGAACCTCATCACTAATGTAGCATAGGCTTACACTAAAGGGATAGATGCTGGGATTCGAAAATTGTTGGAAAAATGGGAAGAGGAGGTAAAGCAAGAAAGTGAGACCAGGAAGAGATAGATAAACACTGAGGGGATAGATGTTGGGATTAGAAAATTGTTGGAAAAAGATGCTGGGATTCGAAAATTGTTGGAAAAATGGGAAGAGGAGGTAAAGCAAGAAAGTGAGACCAGGAAGAGATAGATAAACACTGAGGGGATAGATGCTGGGATTAGAAAATTGTTGGAAAAATGGGAAAAGGAGGTAAAGCAAGAAAGTGAGACCAGGAAGAGATGGATAATTGAATACCAATGGGACAATCACATAGTTTAAAAAAACACTGTACCTATACTCGCTAATGAAGATTCTACTAGGTAATGGTATGGAGCAGATATCTGTGGGTATGAGGGTGACAATTAAGGGAATGCCGAATTACAAGCACATGGAGAAAACACAAAATATCATGATGGATGGAATTGACAGCCACATCCCTTGCATTTTGGAGTTGTATGGCATGCCAAGGGCATCAGCGTTGGATCCAACTCTTGTAGCATAGGAACATAAGGATTAAACTCATCCCCATGCATAATTTTGGACTATGGAGTTAGTTTTTAATTTTTATGTTGAAATGTTAGTTTTTATAGTTATGCAGTATGTGGACATGTATGTAGCATGGCTGGACACATTAAAACAATATTGACGGTGAACAAGTTGGTCTCCCCTTGGGGCAAGTTGAGGTCACCTAGTTAAACTGTGTGGTGTAAACTTTCTTATTATATAATATAAAATGGAATGGGCAAGCCTATAATAATATAAAATGGAATGGGCATGCCAAGATTAACAAAAAAAATAAAATTGAAAATTTAGTGATTTTTAAAAATCAATTAAAATGGGTTGAAAATTAATTCATATTTATATATATATAGTGTTGAACAATGTTGAACAGATTCATTCTTTTGTATATATATAAATATAGAAAGAATGAATCTTGTTTGAAACACTATATATAATATATATATATATATATTTATTTATTTTAATTTAAAAAAACATTCGAAATCTATAAATTTTAAAAAATTAATTAACAATGAGTTGAAAGTTAAGCTCTTAGTAACATAATAATAAATAAAGGAAAACATATACGAAAAGTCATGTCTTATTTGGTTTCTTTAATAGAAACAATGACTTTTTAATGTAATTATGTGTTTCAATTTTCTTTTTTTAATCTAAAATAAATACTAATAAGTTTATAATTTGAATACTATACTAGGAATATAGACTTAAGAAGTTTTTTAGCTAACTAAATTAAACTAATTGTAATATGAAAAAATCACAATAATATTTTGAAATTAAAAAATCGCTAAATGAAATAATATATATTATCTATTTTTACAAATAAAAACACAAATCCTTATGATCTAATGTAATAGATGAAATCTTAAAATTTTCCTATGTATTGAATCTTAAAAAAGTATAGGGATATATAGTCTTGTTTCGTTGTGAATATATAAACATTACTTTAAATCAATATATCACTTATGCATTTGAGAGTTTAAGAAATACTATAAAATATTGTTTTAAATTGTATGTTCGTTATTTTGATGCTTAATCTTTAATTATATTTTTGAAATTATAATTATATAAAATTGCAAATTTTCAAAATGTAAATTTTATTAATATGATTGAAATAATTCAAATATATAATTATCATATAAATCTTTACTAGTATTAAAAAAATCATTATTTTGCTTTATAACAAATATATATAATTTCCTTAATGAGATACTCACTAATAATAGGGAATATAAATTGAAATAAAAATGCAACTTATATTTTGAATGCCACCATATAATTGATTGGAAAAAAATAAAAATAATGAATTCCCTTCATGAAACATCATAGAGTGCCTAAAATGAGGAAAAAGTAATAAGTACCTACAGTTTCCTTTGGTATAACAAGAAAATCAGTATTCCTTCACAAGAGTTCTAAATCCTTCATTGTTAAAATAAGTGGTAAATTATATATTGGTCAACTTTCATCTCTTAATATTTCAATTATCATTTTAATTGTGTACTACCAACTTATCACAAATTCACTCAAAAACCTAAATCTAATACAACAACTATTATTTCAAACAAAAGTACAAATTTTCCAATTATACAATTTCAATTTAGCAATCCTATCGACCTCTCTCTGTACTTTCTAAGGTAATTACTCATATATCTTGCACGTATTTTCGATACAAATGCTTAAACCACAAACGCAGTATCCAATTTCCCTCATGAACCATTCAAGTAGAGTTCCCTCCACTCTTTTGAATTTAAGTATTAAGGGGCTCTAATAGTGCATTATATTAGATATCATTTTTTTGGGATTCAACTGCATTAAGGAAGTCATTAATGTATGACCATTTTCATGAGAGGTAGTCATAACTGACCAATTTCTCATGATTTTTGAATAGTCCACTTAGAACTCATTGCATCGGTGGATGCTCATAGGGGTGAAGAAGTGGGATTGAAATTATTGAAGAATCACATAGCATCACTCATCACTTCTGGGGCTTGCACCTGGTAACCAAGACTTCCTGGGAGGTCACCTATCTTAGATCACCTCTGGCTCAAGCGCGCTTAACTATGGAGTTTTTCCCACAATGAAGCCCACTTAGCTTGCTACCCCATTTGCAAAACCTTAGCAAGTATTGTGCCTCATGAACCACTCAAGTAGAGGTCCCTTCACTCCTTTGAATTTAAGTATTAAGGGGCTTTCGTAGTGCATTATATTAGATATCATTTTTTGGGATTGAACTGCGTTAAGGAAGTCATTATCGTATGACCATTTTCATGAGAGGTAGTCGTAACTGACTAATTTCTCATGATTTTTTAATAGTCCATTTAGCACTCATTTAATCGGGTGATGCTCACATGAGTGAAGAAGTGGGATTGAAACTAGAGAAGGATCCACATAGAGTCAATCATCACTTCCGGGGCTTGCACTCCGTAATGAGGACTACATACACAACAAAGACCTTTGAACATCAAAAATAGGAAATGTGCCAAGCACTGGTCTTAGCTATGACAGAATTCACGAAAACGTTTATTGTGGAATGTGATGCCTCAAGAAATGGAATTGGTGTTACTTTAATGAAAAAAGAAAGACCCATCACTTTCGAAATTCGTCCAATCAAATATTTACACAATGTTATTTATGAGAAGTAAATGTTGGAAATACTACATGCACATAACAAATGGCGACCTTTCCTAATGGGATGACACTTCAATGTAAAAATAAATCATTATAGCCATAAATACATTTTAGAACAAATATTATCTTCAGAAGAGCAGCAAAAATCAGTCACAAAGATGTTGGGTTATGACTTTGAAATCATAGTCAGAAAAGAGAAGAAAAATGTTGTTGTAGACGCACTCTCAAGAAAGGATGAGGATGTGGAAGCATTGCTTTGTGCCATTTCTATTATCCAACCAGATTGGATAAATGAAGCAAGGGATGAATGAAAGAATGATGAAGAAGTGTTGGCACTCATTCAAAAGTTGCACCAATATCCTAGTAAATTTGATACATTTAGCTAGAAAAATGATTCGTTATGGTACAAAGATTGCTTATACCTCTATAACATTTCCCAACCCGAACAACAGATTCTTAGGGAATTTTACACATCTCCCTTAGGTGGGCATTCAAGATTTTTATTAACTTACCATATGGTTATGATGGAATTTTTTTCGGACGACCTTCAATTTAATATTCAAAACTTTGTGGTGGAATGTTAGCATTTCCAACAAAATAAAGTTGAGAAAATTAAGAGCCCAGGTCTATTACAACCTTTATCCATTCCATGTCAATGTTGGGAGAAAGTTCCAATGGATTTTATCATAGGTTTACCCAAGTTTGAAGGAAAGGTGTCATCATTGTGGTAGTTTATAGACATACGAAGTATGCAACCTTTTATGCATTATCTCATCCATTTAAATCCAGTACAGTTTCTACTGCATTTATGGAAACAATTCAAAAGCTAAATGGAAACCCGAAGATTCTTGTAAGTGACAGAAATACTATTTTCATTTGAAATTTTTGGACAAAAATATGTTCTTTTCTGAGTACTCAGTTAGTTGATATCTCATGTTATCGTCCTCAATCTGATGGGAAAACTGAGATAGTGAAAAAAATTTTGGAAGGACATCTCCGTTGATTTGTATCTGATAAAAATACACAATGGGTAAAATGGTTGCATCTCCCTAAATGGTGGTATAACACTTACTTCCATACTGCAACAAAACTAACCCCATTTATAGTGCTTTATGGATATCATCCACTGTCAATAACATCATATTTAAGAGAAAATCCTAAGGTTGAAGTAGTAGAAGATCACATCGAGCATCAACAACAATTTCTCCAACTCTTAAAGGATAACCTCACCTTGGTGTAGAATATAATGAAATAGGGAGATCAACATCGTAGCGATAGAAGTTTTGATGTATGTGACTGGGTATTTCTACGGTTACAACCATACACACAAATGTCCCTCAAGCAAGCTAAGAAATATAATAAATAATCACCAAAGTAATATGGTCTGTACAAGGTGTTACAGAAGATTGGTTCTGTGGCACACAAATTGAAACTTCCTGCGTCTTCCCGACTACACCCAGTTTTCCATGTTTCATGCTTAAATAAGGTTATAGGTGAGAATCTCCCTATTCAAACAAAATTTCTAGAGCTTGACAAGGAAGGAAAAATCATATTGGAACCTGAAGAAATCACAAAAATAAGAACTCGAAAACTGCAAAATCAATCTATTTCAAAGTATCTCATCAAGTGGAAGAACTTACCCACTGAAGAACTTACCCACTGAAGATTCTACATGGTAGGATGAAAATATTATCCAATAACATCCAAAACTACTCAAGAATTGAGGACAACCCTTTTTCGAAGGAGAGAGGCATGTTAGGTCCCTATAATACTAATGTAATCCCTTATTATTATTGTCATTGTACCCCTTATTGGTATTTTTGTGCCCATGCTGTCCCCATAATGTTATTATTGTGCCCCATAAAAGCCCACTAGTGTTATTTTTGTGCCCTTACATTATTATTGTTATGTTAGCTCTACTTGTATTGTGATCCCTTAGACTCGTATATATAGAACGGAGGTCTTGTCATTTGTATCATCCAAGGATTGTTCATTTTTGTAATGTAAAGGTGGCTTCCCCCTTGGAGAGGCTATGTTTTGAGTCGTTGATCTATATCTTTCTTTCATTTTGAGTTGGTTGCATAACAGTTGAGTTAAGTTGATTTCCTTTAGATTTCTTATGTTTTATGGGAATGTGATGAGTGCTAGTTTTCTTAACTGATAAGTGTTTTTCACCATTCTGTACGTAACGATCATTGTCAAGGAAAATTATATACTCTGAGTTTCATCTTGAGCCAAAAACGCAGAAAACTCATGCTTACAAGTCCTGGTTGACAATTAGATATTTGGAGGTTTAATAACTAATTAAAACTCTCAACATTTTGGCGTCATTGTTGGGGAGTTTCATTTTGGTTCAAGTAAGATTGTTATTACAGAGTTTCAAGGGTAATGTAGGCAATCAAAGGGAGGAGAGAGTATGATAAGACTTGATTGAAGAGACACACATCCATTATTGTGGGCTTTCTCCAAAGTCTAATAATTTTTTCTTATCTTTGATCTTTTATTTCCTTTTCTTTATGCATAGAAGTAGAAGTAGCCATAGGGATAGTCAAGGAAGATTTATTTCTAGTCCAAAATTTCCTACAAATTTTGGTCCAGTAACCACTCCAATCATTAATCCCACTAATCAGTATGCAGCAATAAAGAAACAAGAAGGAGGTGTTGACAACAACGTGGCTTTAGAGAGGGAGATCCTGAATTAGGATGATGAAACAAATGAACACATTATTACTCAGAGTATAGAAGGAATTGTATTAGAAGAACCAGTCATAGTTCTAGAATCAACTAATATCAAGGACCATCCTTCAGTACCTCTTGCTGATCGAGTAATCAAGACCAGGCCTATTTAAAGGACAAATTTGTCTTGGGTAAGTTTATTACTATAGCTAGAATTGAAAAATTATTTATGGAAAAGGGGCATGTTAGACTCTTCTTTCGATGATTTTTGACTCTTAAAAATTGAAATTACTAAGAAGTGATTGATCCAAGATCGTAAAAAATATATGGAACAATGTTAGCCTAGGGATTCCTTGAGTATAGATTTATTATTTTCCGAAATTAAGGAAATACCCATGGAAAAGAAGCCACTTGGAGTCTCCTTTGGGTGGTTTAGAATGTCTAAATATGACAAACCAGAGCAGTGGCTTCTTTAGGCTCATTGAAATTATAGAGTAGCAGTAGTTATGGATTTGCTGGGTATAGAATTTTTCCTTTCTGGGCTTAGAATAATAATTATGGAAAAAAAAACCCTTAGAGCTTTCTTTCTGGTCATTTCAATCTCTCTAAATATGAAATTGCTCAGGTAGATATCATCACTGGCCTAGTTAGAATCTATGAGATGGTGAGGAGGCTTACCATGTTCTGAAGGCAACATTCAATAGATTTGATGACATTCAATCAAGGAGAAACTTGTATGTTTTGTACTGCAACTTTTACTGTACTTAACAACTTTATGTACTCTAATATGTAAAAAATAAAATCTGTTATTGTGAATGTATTTTGGGAACAACATTTCTAGAGAACATTTGGTGTTTATGCTTCATTTTCATAAGCATTGCTTCATGATTAGTGTCCTCTTCTATTATCAACCAAATATGGTTGATCTCTACAGCTCAGTATGCTAAATCATTTTGAGTTAGTAACGTATGTTCTCATAATTTGTTTAGATTTAATTGAGAATAGTTAAAATGATGTCGAGTGATATGCAACCATTGGTTCCCTAAACATTTGTTTCGTAGCAATACCCTTACATTCCCAGTCCTATAATCATTACCTTATCAAAATCATCATTCCTAAAAGACCCCTGTCAACCCTTTCAGATCATGTTAAATCCTCCCCGTCGTCCTAATCATTATCAAACTTCTCCACTTAAACCACATATGAACCATGGCTATTATCACACCTTCAACCTTGTACTACCTGTCGTCGTGATAACCATTCCCATGGAAGCACGACGAGGGTGAAATCATTAGAACTATGAAGGTGGAGTCATCAACACGATGGGGACAATTCTCATCAACATCAAAGCAACCATTTTGTTTTTTAATCATAAGGGAATTGTATTCCTATCTCAGTATTACAAGCAGAGAGTTAAAAGTTTCAGTTGGATTTGGTAATTGTGGTTTTCCATAGGCATGCGGGCTGATCACCATGATCAAATATTTGGAAATTTTTCCTACAACTTTGAGTATCAACAATGCAACGAAGTTCTTGAGGAGCGGGGTTGGTTTCCCTTTTCAAGAAAATTTCAAGGATATAATGATAAAGTAGCCCTTGAATTTGCTCAGAACTTTGATGGAGAGCATATTAAAGTTGTTAATTTATATTTTAAGGTTATCGAGGAG
>APFE030324827.1:18669-31708 GCA_000404065.3 Pinus taeda | reverse complement strand
TTTTTTTTTTTTAAATAGGAAGACTGCATCCCAAGTTAGAGGGACTCTTTCAAGAGGGGAAAGGTAAGGGATTAAAGGAAGGAACATATGACGGTATAAGGCCAATGGTGTTGATCTACTCCTACATAAGTGGAAAGTGGTCCAACCTACCTTTGTTCACTGAACTCTTAGACTTGATCTTGGTGGTTCAATTGGCTATGTGTGCTATCTACTCTTAGGTGGAGGAAAGAAAATAGAAAGACGCTTCATTGGGTGGTATTTAGAGGAGGGAAGTGGGTGAAGAAAGGGCATTGGAGTGAAGTGGTATGTGCACTATTTATTGTCTCTAAGTTGTAGAGGAGCACTAAGATTTGAGAAGGTGGGAGGGTGTGGTATGGCATATTAGGAGCCTTGATCATTGTGTGCACTCTATTCTCTCGTACATAAATATCTTTCATGAATTGTTTTTTTTATTTCCCTTCCCTCCTAATGTCAAGAAAGTCATTCTTCCTTGCTAGTTAGCAAGCTAGAAATCTATTTGTATACTTATATATTTTAATTAACCTATTCTTTTAGAAAAATCACTACTCCTTTGGAATAATGTGATTTTAGAATATAAATCATATGAAAATATAAACATATAAGACTTATTAGTCTTGTTCTTATCAACATATTTTTGTCTTTGCGGTTATTACTTGAGAGCTCTTTTATTGTTGATCATCTATGTGGGATTTGACTACTCCTTTGACCTCATTTTCTCCATAGTTGCAGGGACCTAGTTCTTAATAAAGTGGATATAAGCCTTTACCTATAGGGAACACCCTTGTTCCTAGTAGATGTAGCTGATATTTGTCAGTTTTGTCACTTTGAACATGGCTTATGTTCTAGAGAATTATGTTTCCTAGGTGATAAATTTGAAGCCTCATCTTACCCTATCTCTTTGAGTTGGCTTGGGGGAATTATTGGAGAAGCTTCCTAACTTTTCTTCACACTAAGAGTCTACACTTATCCTCCTTGGAGACTCTTTGGCTCTTTATATACTCATATATATTTGACAGTCAGGAGAGAGAGAGTGTGTTAGAGTGAGAATTATAGGGTGGTGTTGTTATTCTATTTCAAATATTGTGATTCACTTTGTACTGAGATCATATAGCTCCAGGAGGGGGAGACTCTACCAAATTTTGGGAAGGAGGTCCCACCTACAAAGGAATACATGTATCATTTTGTTTTATGATCAATATAAATGAACTTTTCTATAAATCTAAATTTATGATTAGTTATTCATCTTTATGTTTATTTGTTTAAGTTGATGGCCTTCTGTGGAAGGCTATTTGTGCTCATTTTTTGGTGATGCTTGTCTGTAGGCTCTAGATCTATTGTAGAGTATAAGATCTCCTAGTTGGAGGAAGGACTCTCTACATCAAAGCCTACATCTTTCATTTGTCTGTGAGGATTTCAGGCTTCATCTCAAACCCTAATTAAGGGATTAGATCATATGGTTTGGGATTTATTTACTTCATTGGTTTTTATCATTTGCTTCTTGATATGGTAGTCTTGTTAGGGCCATAATAATATGGATAAATGGCTCCTTGTGGCTTTGTATAAATTTCCATAATATAACCCGCAACTCTGCTGGGGCATTTTCCCTAGTTGTCTTAATATCTATTCTCCTTTGTTTTGAATCTAGTTTCTAGTGTCCTCCAAAATTTCTCTGTGTAATTGTGATTCATTTTGAGCTATATATCTCATGTTTTGACCTTGATTTTGTTTTCTTTCTCATGCATCTCTGAAAAAATAAACTTTTTTTTCTTAATCACGCCCATAGAACTCATTACAATGTATTTGTTCCTTCAAATCCATTATGCTTCCCTTTGTATCCCTACAGATAGAGCTGCACTATTTATGGTTTCATCCCTGTGGTTGTGCTTAAAATATAAGATCCCCTGAGAGATCCTACAGGACTATGCTTCTCTCTTTATCCTTGATCTTCAACCTCTTTTATGAACCCAAGTTTGTTGCAAATCTAAGTCATTCATACTTGTTTGGGTTGAATTTGTCTTGTTTTGATTTGTTGCTTAGATGATTTGGTTTCAATCTTAATACTTTTCTCCCTGAACCACTTCATACCCAATTGGATATGTTTCTACGGTCATTATCAACTATCCAACACTTTAGATGTGACTCTACATTATTTGTTTATATTGGATGCTTCCTTTCCTATCTCTCCATGGTTTTCCCTGGCTATTTGAAGTGTTTATATTTGAGGTTATTATCCTTCATTTTGGATCCATTTTTTCATATATATTTAGCTAGTTCAATGGCAGATAAGATTTATTCTTGATTTTGATATCATAATCATGTTTGGTTTCTATTGAATTTTTCACTTTTTCTTGAGTGATTGCATTTGGTCTTGTGTGCTTGGTTTTTTCACAAGAGGTGGTATTTTAATTTATGGTTGTGCATGTTTTCGCTTGAGAAGTTTATTTGGGTGAGATTTACCTATTTTTCTTTTAAGAGTTGTTTTTGTGGCTACCACTTAATATTTTCTAGTTCTTGTTGCTTCTATGGTTTCGTTTTGTCCTTGTAGAACATTATCTCTTGTGGAGGCATTGTGCTACAACCCTAGCTTGTTGACATTTCCCTCCTCTTTTCAATTTTTGGCCTTCTTGTTGATTGTTTGAGAGTCTTTTTTTGTCTTTGATTCCTAGTTTTGGCATTTTTTAAGTGGTTTTTATTCTAGCTTGGGGACTCTTTTGGCCTCTTTTTAGATTTTGTTTCTTGGTTTGTCTTTTGGGTCTACATTTTTAAAAATTTGTGGATTTTGTTTCAATATCAGTGAGAGGTTAATTTGGTAGGCATTTGTTTTGTTTTTTGAAAAGTGAAATTATTCATACCCTACTGTAGTTAGCATTCATCGAATTGAAAAGTGAATTTTTCATTTAGCTACATTAGGGTGTTACTAACAAGAGTCTATCACACCATTTTCGTTTCATTCCACTATCCAACTCAAAAAATAACAACCACTACAACGAAGACTCTAATAAAATCTACTAGACTTGTATTTTATTTTTGCTAGTAGTACACCAAGATTGTAAAACAAACATAGTAGCCTACGATAAGGAGTGGAAAATCCTCCATTATCCCACAATCAAAATTAGAGAACGTCAGAAACTTTTGTAAGAGGTGGTTAGGCTTAGGCCATGGTGCAATAAATTCTCCATGAGGCTACCTAACTCATTGTAGGGAATCACGTGTCACTGGTTAGCTACCTAGAAACCCGATATTTGTGTGCCCCTATGGGATGGAGGTAATTTGGTGGCCATTCCTAAGAAAAGCACCATATATGTGGTGATTTTGGGTAGCAAGCATCCCTCTACCTTATCATCCTCTAGACAACTCTACTTGCAGAGTTGAGTTTCCACAAGTAAGTAGTCTTTTGGAACACCGTCTGAAACATAGTACTAGGATTAATTTGCATGTGACTACCTCTTCAGGTATTTTTTAGTATGTGTTGTCAGTCTGAGTCAATAGTTTGAATTTATAGGTTTCTGTACTAAATTCGTTTAGTTAACACATATTCATTCACCATGGATGAACCTAGTGGTCAATTTTCATGTCGAATTTAGGGTCTACCTCTTGAGAGAGGAAAATTGTTGACTCATGCTCGTAGAGTTACTATCGACACTCAAGGCCCAAAACGACCTATAGTTGTGGATTATATTCCAAATCCTCCTAGTAGTGACTTCATATCCATCCGGACACTTGCGAACAATTTTGTCTCTACTATTCCACCTTTGAATGAACTATTAGGACTAAAGTTATTGTCTAAATCGAGATGGCTCGACAACTACCTATGTATACATTCATTTTCCTTCACTACCAATGGAGGAGCTAAGTTATTCTCTACCCTATTCATCTTTAGTTTTTGGTCCTATGACACCATTTCCACCACTAAGTGTGGTAGGACCTACACCTCTTTCTATACCTATCATGTCTTCTTGGGACATACCATTGGTCTCTTCTATGACTCCCACAAATTTCCCTAATGTCTTTATTCCCATTCCTTCATCTGTTTTGAGCATGGTTATGAACCCTAGACAACCTATAGGATTGGGGATCATCACTCCTATTTTTTCTCAACCAAATCTCCATATTCCTCATATGGATATTGTAACCTCAAGAAATATGTGGGGAGGGTCCTTTGTTGCTTCTACCTAGCTTGCGGGTATCCTTGCTTCTAGTATTTCTGAATTCTAGTATAGCTCATTGTTTGGAGGGACACCATCCTCTAGTACTCCTCCTGGAGGGTCTAGTTTAGCTAGGGGAAACCTTGTCATTAGCACCACAATTCCTATGAATTATCCTCCTTATGTTGATGATGTTGTGGAAGGAAGTCCTTCTTTTCCCATTAGGTACAACCCTACTAGAAATCATTCCCTTAGGGGTCCTTTACTCTCTGGGGGCACTTATCTTGGCAGGAAAACTCCTTACACTGGTCACATTGGGCCACATCTTCTACATGTTGTGATGAATTACAACCATGGTCCACAAATGGTTACTCAAAACTAAGGCATGGGGGGACCTCACGGTTGGTCATGGAGCTCTATTTCCTATATCCCATGCAGTCAGCTGCATAATCCTTTTATATCCTCTCTTAACCTTATATGTTTAGATAAGTTGACAAATGGCTTCATTTGTCATGATCCTTGTTGGACACCCATTCCTTCAAACTTTCCATCTGATATCCCCAAGTTTGAATAGAAGCCTAAAGAAAACCCTTCAACACATATAACCACCTACCATCTCTGTTGTTCTTGAAACTCTTTTCTGGATGATTCAATCAAGTTATGTGTGTTCCAACCTACCCTAACTAAAGATGATGCTAAATGGTATATTGGCCTAGACATGATATCTTATAGTAGATTTTTTTCATTGGCACAATTTTTTTTTTTACTCATTTCCAACTTCCTACGAGATACGACATTGATTATGACCCATTATCTAACTTTAAACAAGACAACTCCACTTCTATTTATGAACATCTCCATGAGTGGTAATGTCATAAGAGGTTAGTTCGAACCAATATTCCTACTAATATTGTTCAGAAATTATTCATTTTATAGTTTTTACCTCCCATAGCTAAGGACATGTTTATGTTCAGGGTTGTTAAAGAGGAATATGCTATCTTAGCTTCGCAACAACTAGATTTGATTTACTCAAAGTTAGGCACACTTTATGAAGTCATTCCTAATTCTCCTGACCCTTCTATTGACCCACTGAAACCTACCTTGAGACCACACACTAATGGTGTGATTGGTTTCATCTCCGACTTTGTGAGCCAACATACTACCCAACTTGGGAAATTGATTGCTACATTACAATCCCCACCAAGTGTGTTTGGCTCTGAAAATGAACGTCTTTTGATCATCGTGTTGATGTTCTTAAGATGAATTCCATGGCACCAAAGAGCACAACAACCTATTGGAGAAAAGGATAAAAATAATTAAAAAAAGAATCAACCTTCTGAGGAGAATCAACCAAACCCACCTAGTCATGAATGGGTCACATCTGAACATCATGGAAAGATAAAGTTCCCTTATAATATTTGTAAAGGTGATCATTTGACTCATGAGTTCCCTCAAATGGATGAAGTCCACCAGCTTCTTGCACTACCACCTGCTACTCAACAACCTGTTGTCTAGACTTATGCATTCCATGCATAGCCTCCACAACAAATGGTTGCCTAGTCTCCTCAACCATTTGAAGGGGGAAATGACGGGCCCTATTTTCATCTTTCTAGTAATACATTCATCCTTATGTGCCAAGAGAAATTCAATGTGACTAAACAAGCTAAGTCTTATGATACTCCTGAGTCAAGTTCTTCCTCTAAGGACTCAACCACCCTGATTGCTTCCATTGGGCCTCTCATGCTAGATAAGCATGTGGAGCCAAGCTATCACCCAGCTAAGGGTGTCATTCATAAGTGAACACAAAATCCTTCTACAAAGGATGCCCAAAACTACAAAATTGTTGAGTACTGGCCCAAGCTCCCTATGCCATGTCTACTTTGGAATTTTTGCAAATCTTTCCTAAAAAACGAAAAATCCTTATTGATTGTGATTTGGGGAGGTGGACCCTTAGAGTATAGCCTCATTACCTTCAATGTTGATGCTCCTTGATATAGATTTTCCCACGAAATCACTTTTTAGATTAATGTGTGAATCTTCCACAAGAATATTCATCACACTCTAGTGGAAAAGGGCTCCTCTACCTATGTGATGTTAGCATCAGGATGGAAAGCTCTCAATTCTCTAGCACTCGTTAAGTCTACTACTTTTCAGGAATTTGATGGACATCATTTTGTACCTCAATTGTTTCTTTCTAAATTTTCCATACAGATTTGGGATAAGATTGTTTAGGTCGATGTTGAATTTGATGCTTCTTGGGATTATAAGTTTCTCCTTGGCCACAGTTGGTTTTATGTTATGTGCATTGCCATATCATCAATATTTCACATCATTTTATTTCCTCATGAAGGCAATATCATCACAATTAATCAACTAGAATATTGTATATCATCAACCCAACTTACCATTACGAGGAATTTTCTCCCACTTGTTGGAGATAACCCTACTAATTATGAAAGTGGTGGTGTAGGATTTTTAAAAAGCCCATCCCTCATTGGTGACTTTCCTTTAGCCTCACTCAACAATCCTTATTTACAATCTATTTCTCCCATGCATATGATATCTTCTCATTCCTGTGAACCCTATATCTTTAGCGATCCTTATGTAGTGCCTTCTCTTCCTGAACTTGATCAATATGGTGAGAAAATGATGTCAAGTTAAATATAACTTGCTTATCAAACCATTTAGCTAACACATGCATCTAATGAGTCAGGTGATGATCCTTCTATGTCACTTGATGATTACCCTATGCCTACTTGGGTTATGGACCATTCCTTGTCTTATGACTTCCTACATTTTCACTTCTGTCAAATGAAGTCATTCAAGAGCCCATGCTGGTCTCTGACTATCCTTGAGGGGATCTTCATCATAAATCCTCTTTTCTTCCTCAAGTAGATAGCATGGAATTGTCCGATAAAATCCTAGTTTCCTCTGGTCATGTTGAAAGTTCCCAACTCCCCACTCAGGTTTATACTATATGTTCTGAAGGGAACTTGGCCAACATATCAGCTAGAATTCCTATTAATATTTCCACAAAGGTAGGTATCATGGAAAACATCTTGATTAGGGAAGATGACACTCCTCAAGATATTAAAACTTATACTACGCTCTTCAAATACTTCCACGACTTTTTCATTTGGTCCTATGATGAAATGACTCGCATAGATCCCTTCATTGTTCAACATGAGATTAATACTTATCCTAGAGATAAGCCTATTCAATAGAAGCTACGTCTAGTTCACCCTAAGAAGGTAGCTTCCATTAAAGCTAAATTACAAAAACTATTAGATGTTTCTTTGATTTATCTGATACCCTTGACAGAATGGGTGCCTAACCATGTTCTAGTTGATAAAAAGTCAGGGACGATTAGAGTTTGTGTTCATTATCGTGACTTGAACCTAGCATTCCCTAAGGATAATTATCCCATGCCATTTATCAACTAGATCCTTGACACATGCACCGATAATTATATATTTTCCTTTATGGATGGTTTTTTGGCTATAACCAAATCAATATCAAATCGGAAGACAAAAATAAGAATTTGTTTCTTTGCACTTCAGAGAAATGTTCCTATCATAAATTTCCTTTCGTCTTAAAAACGTTGGTGCTACTTTCTAGCAGGCCATGTCTTATGAATTTCACAATATCAAACACATTGTTGAAGTTTATTTCAATGACCCTACTACTCGATCTTTACTTTGTGAGAATCATCTTTCACACCTTAGATAAGTGTTTCTCTAATGTTGTTACTGTAGAATCTAGCCTAATTCGCATAAAAGTGTCTTTTTTGTACGATCTGAGAGTCTACGAGGACTCATTATCTCTAAAGAAGGGATTTGTGTTCATCCCTCTAAGGTTGAGGTGATGTAGGTGCATCTAACCTAAGGTTGAATGTTTACCAAGGCAGTTAGTTTCCTAAGTCACAGTTTAATTATTTATTGTATTTTCCTATAGTTTTAAGAGAATTGTGTGAGAATGAGAATTATTGTAAATAGGAGAAGGTTTGAGGGTATTTTCGAAGAACTGAGAGAATTGTGGGTTAGTAAGATCTTATCTAGAGATAATGGATTAGGTGAAATATTTTATGGATCATGAGAGACATTTTTAGAGTTTTATTAGGATCTAGAAACTACTTTGGGTTCAGATCCACTTGAGGTGAGCCATGAGGCAAGTGAGTAAGAAAAAGGAATGAGAGGCCCATGATTAGGTCAAAAGTTCTCTTGTAAATTTTTTATTCGTTAATTAATTATTTCTTAGATTTTATATGCATTAGTTGTGTGTGAATTTCAATGTTATGTTGTGTGAAATTATTAATTTGTAATTTGCAAGCCCCCTATGTTCTGCTGCATCATTTTGGTATCAAAGCCTAAAGTTGAGTAGTTGTGAGAACTTAGATGTGTTCATCATCCATAAACATGAGAATTCTAAAATTATTATCATGTAAAGAAAAAACATTGCCTGAAAATGAATTGGAAAGAATTCCAAAGCGTGCGAGTCTAATTAGGCTAAGTGAAAAGAGGAAGCATAGCTGAGCTTAAAACATGCACATGAAGAAAGAGTGAACAACACTTTAAAGCCACAAGAATAATTGGATACTTACGAGAAGCTGACAAAGGGCTCATCAAAATGGGCAAGCCTGCAACCAATGCTAGTGTTGACTTGAACTCTTGTCATCATTGACCCACATGTTGAGATTTTCTATGTTGCATAAGATAGGATAAATCTCAGTAAATGACAACAATAGGAATTAGTTCCTAGATTAGCTCCAGTTTGTTGGGAGGGAGTTAATGCATCCTAAATTTGAGTTGAGAGGATTTATGAGGCAGTTAGATCCTCTTTGTTATATAACAGGCAACCATTCAGATTGTTTGCTATGAGGGTGAGAGTTTTGTGAGGATTTAATTATGTAATCTCCTGTTTGATTAATAAGATTGCCGATGCCTATGTTGTGTGGACATAGCCCAAATTGGTTGGGTGAACCACATTAATTTCTGTGTTTCCTGTGCATGATTATTGTGCTGAGTATTTGATTTAGTTTGTTGTGCATCTGATCTCCAACAATTGGTATCAGAGCAAGTTGGAGGCGTTGTGTGAGGGTGCTGAGTGTGCTGCGTGGATCAACTGATTGCTGGAGGCCGGAGAACCGAGGCGAGTTGGACTGTGCAGAGGTGCGTACAGCTGCGTGGTGGAATGTTTTAAACTTGCGCGTATACATATTAAATTCGTGATGCGGTGCATGTAATCACTATTGGTGCTAATTGCTGGTGTGTTGGAGGCATTCGCTACTGGTGCTGGATAGACCATTTGCTGCTGGTGCGGATAGTCCAAAAACACTGCGTGGAGGTATTTTTTCTTTGTTTTTTAAAAAAACCTGCGTTGAAGCCAGTGAGCATCTGCGTGTTAATTATGGATTGAGCATTGATTGTTGTTGTGTGGTATTCCATTGGCGTCGCTGTGTGTATGCTGTTTGCCGCGGCAGCCTGTGTCAATTTTTTTTTTTAAACAATTGGTATGCGTTGCTGCGTGGAGCTTGTGGAAGTTTGTAAAGGGCAGTTTTTTTTTTTAAATCATATAACATATATATGTTAAAAAAACGTTGCTGCGTGGAGCTTGTGGAAGTTTGTAAAGGGCAGATGTTTAAATTATATAACATATATATGTTAAAAAGGTCGAAATGCATATGTTACACACCATATTACAAACCATATGTTACACATATGTTACAAACCATATTAACGTAATGGAAAGTGTAAACATATGTTAAATGGTGGATTAATATTAAAGTGGGTGAACACATATGGTGGGGTGAATGTATATAGCTTATGGTTGAACATTGACACAACAATGGGTAATGTCATTAAAGTTTATGGCAATATATATTAACGCAGCAAGTGTGGAGTATTTCCACGCCACTGTTGACATGCTTGTTGCCATTATTGCTATTTTTTGGACAATGGCAGAAATTAAAAAAAAAAAAAACAAAGGCTACAAGGCATAGGCAGTTTGTTTTGTTAATTGTTGGTATTTAAACATTGGTTTTGGAGATTATTGTGGTTTTTTGGTTGATACAAATGGAGAAAACTCAAAGAGCCCAGTTTGAAATTGAGAAGTTTAATGGAAAGAATAATTTCGAGATCTGGAAGGTGAAGATGCATGACTTGCTTGTCCAACAAGGCGTGGTAAAGGCATTGATGGGTAAATCCAAACAACCTTGCAACATCAAAGACGATGAGTGGGACGAGATGGATGAAAGAGCAGTAAGTGTTATTCGATTATGCCTGGCGGACGATGTCCTGTTTAATATTGTGTCAGAGGTAACAACTGCTGGTTTGTGGACGAAACTAGAGAAACTGTACATGACCAAATCCTTAACCAATAGGATTCTCCTGAAGCGACAGTTGTACAGTTTACGAATGAAGGAAGGTACATCAATTGCTGATCATTTAAATGCTTTTAATACTCTTCTTGTGCAATTACAAAGTATAGAAGTAAAAATTCCATCCGAGGATAAATCTATTACTTTACTGTGCTCGTTGCCCGAGTCATGGGATCATTTTGTTACTTCTATAAGTCTTAGTTCATCAGAAACTATTGAGTTTGATGATGTAGTTGCATCCTTATTATCGGAAGAAACAAGGAGGAAGTCGCATTCTGAAACCTCTACATCAGAAGCTATGATGGTTAGAGGTCGTTCGAAAAAAAGACGCCCCAGGAAGCTGAGCGACTCACGTTCAAAGTCGAAAGGGAAGAAGAGTAAGCTAAATTGCTGGTTTTGTGGCAAATCAGGGCATTTAAAGAAGGACTGATGGAAGCGACAGTAGCAAACTTCAAAAGCAGATTCTTCGACAGAGAAGAAGGAGGTAAATACGACAGATACAGGTTTGGCATCTAGTTCAGGTATGAGTGATGAAGTATTATCAGTTAATGTGTCAAATCATGGTCAACATTGGTTGTTAGATTCCGGTGTATCAAACCACATGTGTATCCATAAAGAATGGTTTAAGACATATAAATCAATTAATGATGGAGTTGTGTACATGGGTAATGATGTAACATGTAATATTGTTGGGATTGGGAGCATACAACTACAAATGTTTGATGGGACAACTAGAATATTAACTGATGTGAGGCATGTACCAGATTTAAGGAAAAATATGATTTCATTAGGAGAACTTGATTCAAATGGGTATAAAACTGTAATTCAAGGTGGAGTAATGAAAATTTACAGAGGCATTTTACTAGTTATGAAAGCTAAGAAAGTAGGAAATCTATTTCAGTTAAAAGGAGGTACAGGGTCAGCTTTTGTGTCTACTGTGTCTGAACATGACAGTAGTTCCATTCACTTATGGCATCAAAGGTTGGGGCATATGAGTGAGAGAGGGTTGAAAATTTTGGCTGATCGCAAGTTACTTCCAAATCTAAAATCTGGAAAATTAGATTTTCTGTAAGCATTGTCTGTTTGGTAAACAAAGTAAACAAAGGTTTAAAACAGGCAAACATACTAGTAAAGGCATACTTGATTATATCCATTCAGATGTTTGGGGACCAACCCCTACAACTTCATATGGTGGTTCGTCTTATTTTGTATCATTCATTGATGAATTTTCTAGGAAGGTTTGGGTCTACATGTTGAAAAGAAAGTCTGATGTGTTTTTAGTTTTCAAGCAGTTTAGAGCATTGGTAGAAAACAGCACTGGTAGAACAATAAAATGTTTACGAACTTACAATGGTGGTGAGTTTACTTCCAAGGAGTTTGACAACCATTGCAAGGATGCAGGGATCGAGAGGCATAAGACCACGGTTTATACTCCTCAGCAAAATGGAGTTACGGAACGCATGAATAGGACTCTTCTCGAGAGAGCAAGGAGTATGCTTAGTAACGTCAGGTTGCAAAAGGAGTTGTGGATGGAAGCGGTGGCAACAGCTTGTTATGTGATAAATCGATCTCCATCGACGACGATAGACTGCAAGATTTCGCAAGAGGTATGGAAAGGACACCCTTGTGACTATTCTAAACTCAGAGTGTTTGGTTGTGATGCATATGCTCTAGTGCCTAAACATCAGCAAACTAAGTTATATCCAAAGTCTAAAAGGTATATCTTTGTTGGGTATGGTGTTGGAACAAAGGGATATAGATTGTGGGATTCTACTACCCGCAAAATCATCATCAACGGAGATGTAAAGTTTAATGAATCCTCTCTTGTACAGTTAGATGTAGATAGTCGATTGAAACAGGATGATGTATTTGACTTTCATCACATTCAGTTTGATAGCATTTCTAATGATAGTCATGATGACCATAGTTCAGATAGTAGTCATGAACAGGTTTCAGAACCAGAATATGAACAGGATTCAGGTTTAGATCATGAACAAGTCTCAGATACTGATCGGCAAGAAGTTCATACAGATGGTAGTCAGCGAATTGAGGAAGCGCCAGAAACATCCTTAAGGAGGTCGACCAGAATCAAACGGCCACCGAGAAGGTATGATGATTATGTCACTTCTATTGCATTTACTGATAATGACAATGAACCTCTGTGCTATCAAGAAGAAATAGAAGGTTCGAAAAGTGACAAGTGGAAAGCAGCCATGAAGGACGAAATGATGGCCTTGAGTAAAAATGGCACATGGGATCTGGTGGAGCTTCCGATAGGCAGGAAAACTGTGGGGTGTAAATGGGTCTTCAAGCTGAAACGGGGTGTGAATGATACGGAAGGCAGGTACAAAGCGCGACTGGTTGCAAAAGGGTTTTCTTAGAAAGCTGGTATTGAGTTTCATGAGATTTTTTCGACAGTGGTTAAAATTGTTTCAATTAGAATTGTGTTAGCATTAGTGGCTTTGTTTGATTTAGAGTTGCAGCAGTTAGATGTTAA
>APFE030324827.1:5229-17186 GCA_000404065.3 Pinus taeda | reverse complement strand
GGGCATCAGGCGAATTGTTGTCAAGGTGGAGATTGTTGAGATTTTCTGTTTGGAGAAAAATAGGAAAAATCTCAGCTGATGACAACAATAGAATTCAAGTCCTAGATTAACTCTAGGTTGTTGGGAGGGAGTAAATGCCTCCTATATTTGATGTGAGGGAGTTAATGAGATTCTTATATTCTCTATGCTATATAACAGGCAACCATTCTGATGGTTTGCTAAGAGGGTGAGAGTTTTATGAGGTTTTCATTATGTAATCTCCAATTTGATTAATAAATTCATGATGCCTATGTTTGGTGGACGTAGCCTAGATTGGTTGGGTGAACCACGTTAAACTCTTGTGTTTATGTGCCTGATATTCTGCTGTGTGTGTTTATTTAATTTGACTATGCACCTGTACCAACAATAATAAAATACTTATTTTTGTGAAGAGACAAAGTTTTCATAGGATCCCATACACACATGCATGTTTTGCCTTCAATGGATTTTTTTCTCTCCAATATTTTGATATGGGCAATGGATCACTGTGTTGTTTAACACAAATACATACTTCACATGCTTGATCAACTAAATAAACAAGGGACAAATATTTGATCATTTTATTGTTATCTAATAATTTTAAGCCTCTTATATTAAGGTTCCCATATACATGTGTCATATCCAAGAATTATTATCATAACCAACTTTTAGTGCTCTATTTTCTTAACTCGGAAGATTCAAAGAAAAAAATCCTATTTTTTTACATATTAATTTTTGATGTAACTTGATTATGATTTTACTTATCTTATATGATGCATTCATTGTTTTAAAATCTAACAATATATCCCTTTTCAATAAACTACTCATTACTCAACAAATTATGTGCTAAACCAAGGACATACAAAATATCATTAATATGTTTCATTTTACCTTGATTCATTTTTAAGGCAATTGGTGTTTTACCTTTAGCTTCGAGTGGCTTCTTATGATTTAATAAAACCTTAGATTTAGTAGATTTATATATATTTACAAAGATATCTCTATCTCCAGTCATGTGATTAATGCAACCACTATTCAAAATCCATACCTAGTTAGAAACATTATTATCTTAATCATAAGGTAAAAATAATTTTCCCACATCGTCTTTTTCAAGTAATATTGTTGTTTTTGTTTTTTCTAGCAATTATGTTCATAATGGCCAAATATTTTACTATAAAAAAATTGAACTTTAGATTTTCCACATATTTCACCTCCATCATTAATATGATAACCTATTCCTTTCTTACTTGCAGAAAAACTTCTCCCTTACCTACCCCTCCTCTATAAATTTGTCCTCTTCCTCTTCCATGAGTGCTTCTAATTTTATCATGGAAAGGAATTTTATTTGGAACATTTCAAAGGTCAATAGAAATAGGTTTTAGATACTAAATCATTTTTTTCCTACTCGATTTAACATATAAAAAAATGTCTAATTATAATGAGAGAAATACAATAAGAAAAACACAATCAATACAAACATTCATCCTAAAAACATTGAATATCTCAATATATAATATAATTTGATCTCCCTTTTACTCATTTGCATAAAATAATCAAATATATTCATATACAACCTTTAGATTTATATAACTATGGAAGTCACCTTCACATTTCTACAACTATGGAAATTTCCAATGATAAACTCACTCTAATTCAAAATAATTAACTAAGACTAATTTTGACTTGCTAGTGATGTGTTGAACCATAACATATGCTATGAGAACCCAAAATTTGTTGACATTGACTCAATTAAGAATTATTTTCAACAGTCCCCCTTAATCCTTAATGCGGTGATTACAATCATATTTCTCGTATAATGAAACTTTTCTTTTGGTAGTTATTTGGTGAATGTATTATCAAGTTGATCATTTTTTTTTTACAAAATTTTGTTTCAATTTTTCCTTCTTTCGATAGGAACATCAACATAAGAAATACAACTAATGACTTTCAAATGGGAAACAACATGTTTTCTTCCAATCCATGCCTAATATGGAGTAATATTTTGCAGACTTCTTATTGGAAATATATTAAGCAAATAAATAGATGCAGGTACAACTTCACCAAAAAAGGTGTTTGGAAGACCTTTACCTTTCAACACGCTCCTAGCCATCTCAATAATTCTCCTACTGTTTCCCTAGGCCACACCATTATATTCAGGAGTATAACTTGTTGTGAATTTCCTTTGGATTCCATTCCTTTAGAAATATGAATAAAACTCATTAGACGTGACTTCTCCCCCTCTATTTGCGTGTAATTTGTTTAATACATAACTAAGTTGTTTCTCAAGAATAGGCTTATATTATTTCAATATAAAAAATTCATCATATTTTTCATTAATAAAATATACCAATGTTCTTCTACCAAAATTATTAGAGAAAGTATAAAATACTTGTTTTTGTTAAGAGACAAAGATTACATAGGACGAGATATATATGAATGTATTAGCTCCAATGGATTTTTTCTCTCCAATAATTTCATATTAGAAATGAGCCTTTATGTGGCTTATAAAGAATACAATCATCACTTACTCGATCAGCAAAATCAATAAGAGGAAAAGATTTGACTAATTTATTGTTATCTAATAATTTTAGCTTTGAACTCTTTTTTATTATCTAATAATTTTAGACCTATTTTATCATATTTCATCTGCGATTTACAAGAGTTATTATCCTAGACAACTTTTAGTTCTCTATTTGTTTCATTGGGAAAATTTAGACAAAAAACTTTGTTTTCAACATATTAATTTTGGATGTAACTTCATTAGATTTTTTCCTCATCATAGGTGATGCATTCATCATTTTTAAAACCAGAAAGAAATCCCTTTTAAATAAGCTTCCCCACATTCAACAAATTATGTGATAGACTAGGGACATATAAAACATCCTTAACATGTTTCATTTTACCTTGTTTCATCATTACTACAATTGTTACTTTACCTTTCACTTCCACTTGCTTTTCATCTCCTAGAAAAATTTAGATTTATTAGATTTATATATATTTATCAAGAAATCTCTATTTCCAATCATGTGATTGATACAACCACTATCCACTAGCATTTTCACCAGATGTTGCAAAGGAAACTCCATAAGGCATAACTTGAAGAACACAAATACAACAAAAGAATACTTTGATAAAGAATAAAAATATATTGAACACTCAAATCAATGCCCCATTAACTAGAACTAGTTAGTATACATATCTATCAACATTACGATTATACACAATGATCAACAAATTTCCCATATACAAACAACACCTTCCACAACAACCTTTTATCACATCCACATTTTAAAAAATGCCTTGGTGCAAATAAATCTTCCATATTGCTATTTTCATCATGAATGTTGTTCATTCATTGTTGTAAAGTGTTAGTGTGTTAAATTCAATACTATAAGTTCAACAAGTGAAAAGCATTCCTCAATTAGCATAATATGCATTTTTCTCTCACCGTGTATTTTTCAGTCAGGCATTACAAAACTTCAATCAAAGAGAACAAGTAACAGATTAATATGTATTTTCCCTTCATTATTTTCATCATAGAGCAAAGAAATCTACACCTTATCTATAAAGTAACAAAAAAATTTTGAAATAAGTTTAATATTTCAAGCCAGTGTCTAACCTATAAATTAACAAAAAAAAATTGAAATAAATTTAATATTTTAAGCAATTGACTAACCTAATTTAATAATTGAAAATTTCTCAAAGATGAATTATACTCCATAATAAGAGAGCCAACATTGGAGCCCATGCTTTCACTAAAAGCAAAAGAAACGCAACCACTTGTTAAGAAGAAATTCAAGTAATAATAATAAAACAAAAATAATAAACATTAAAGTATAAAATGGTATTTCCAACTCATAGGTATAAATATACATGCTTTATGTCCATTGTTAGATTAAATGGGTGTGGAGAAAATTAGTAGAGAACCCAAAATTGTATTTCTAATTAGGAGAGGGGTGGAGAAATGCTTTAAATGTGGGTCGTTGTCATTCTAATGAAACCCTTTGCAATGGGGATGTTAAGATTCTGAGAGAGAAGCTAGGCTTGGTAGAGAACACCTTCCTTATGAAGATAGAATGTCAGTGTTTGGTTTCTCAAAGTTATGCTCCTAAAAAATGGGTAGATGAGTTTTGAAGAGGAGGGGCATATGAGTTTTGAAGATTTGCAGGATGATTTATAGATCTATGAAAATTCCTTCCATATAGATGCTTGGCATCTTCTATTTCTGACCAATGTAAGTTTATGACATATTATATGAAAGTTGTGACCGATACCTCTCACATTATGAGCCATTTATGATTCTCCTCCCGAACAAATGACTCCCAAATTTTCTCGGAGATCTAGCGCACCATCGTCATGCATTCAACACTCTCTGGATGAAGATATTCACATCGCAGGCCTCCATTCTTATGTGCAAAACGTTTGTACCACAGAGATATTTCGTATCTGAATATCTCCCCTCGAGCTCTGTGATCCTGCTAGTTGATGTGCTATGGTTAGTAATAGCCCTGGGATATTTCTCTATCTCTGGCTCCATCCGTGGGTCACTTGTTTAGGTTGGTTAATCCTATGATAATATATTCAGCATCCACTGCATAGTATAATAGAAAACAACATTTTTCAGCATGTGTAAGAGAATCAGGGTGAATTCAAAAATATTAAATGTAAATATATCAGCCTTGTTAGGATAGTTCAAGTACATTTTCAAGATCAAAAACTCAGAAAGCCCTGAAACTTTTCGAGTTCCATACCTAAGCCAAGAAAATGAAAAAACCTAAAAAACCCTAAACCAAGAAAATGAAATAGAGTGCCTACCTATCATGAGCTTGGCATGGACATAGATCATGGTTCTCCTGTGAATCTACGCATTCTAGTAGTCGGTCCCTTCTTCTGGTCTTTCTGAAGGTTCATATTCTCCCGAGAGCTTCACCTCCTTATTCCCCACACAGAAGAAATTCAAATAATCAGTCGGGTGGTACTCATGGTCTAGGCCCTTCTCCCTAAGTGCTTCATTGATCATCTTACACATCATGCGCGCGGTGTTCCTAAACCAGTGCATGATTGCCTGCACATTATCCCCCACTAGTATTCCCTTCGTCCACATTGGGGTCAGCACACACATGGTAAACTGCTCTGTGTATTTTTCAGTCATGCATTACAAAACTTCCATCAAAGAGCATAAGTAACAGATTAACATGTATTTTCCATTCATTATTTTCATCATAGAGCCAAGAAATCTACACCTTATCTATAAAGTAACAAAAGCATTTTGAAATAAGTTTAATATTTCAAGCCAGTGTCTAACCTATCAAAAACGTTTTGAAATAAATTTAATATTTTAAGCAGTTGACTAACCTAATTTAATAATTGAAAATTTCTCAAAGATGAATTATACTCCATAATAAAAGAGCGAACATCGGAGCCCATACTTTCACTAAAACCAAAAGAAACACAACCACTTGTTAAGAAGAAATTCAAGTAATAATAATATAATAAAAATAATAAACATTACAGTATAAAATGGTATTTCCAACACACAGGTATAAATATACATGCTCTATTTCCATTGTTAGATTAAATGGGTGTGGAGAAACTTAGTAGAGAACCACAAATTGTATTTCTAATTAGGAGATGGGTGGATAAATGATTTAAATGTAGGTTGTTGTCATTCTAATGAAACCCTTTACAAAGGGGATGTTAAGATTCTGAGAGAGAAGCTAGGTTTGGTAGAGAACACCTTCCTTGTGAAGATAGAATGTCAGTGTTTGGTTGCTCAGAGTTGTTCTCCTAAAAAAAGGGGCAGATGAGTTTTCAAGATTTGCAGGACGACTTATAGATCTACGAAAATTCCTTCCATATAGATGCTTGGCAACTTCTATTTCTGACTAATGTAAGTTTATGACATATTATATGAAAGTTGTGACTGATACCTCTCACATTATGAGCCATTTATGCTGGGAGATTCATATGCTAAGTAGGGAACATCTATTGAGGAACGATTATTTGTTATATTGGCTAATGATTCCTTTGACAGAGAGATACTTTTGTAATTTTTGTTTCCTTTCTTATCAGGTCAAGTTGGGAGAGCATTATAGTTAGGCTTATATATAGCTAGAATGAGTAGAGTGAATCCAGTAAGAGGGTGCCTCAGGTTTTTGAGAAGTCATTGTAATCCCTTCATGACAGCGGTGTAACTTTTATATTGTGTGCATAAGAAAATATTAGTTGTTGTTTCAAACTACACGGTATAACTTTTATATTGTGTGGATAAGAAAATATCAAATTTTGTTTCAAACTACTGTGTGTTGTCCACTATATTCATGTTTCCTATATATGTGTATTTTGTGATTTTTTTTATTACTCGAATGGAAGATAACATGAATCTGGTGTTTTTCTATGATATAGAATTTAGTAATCTTGTAGATTCCACTACTACTATTTTCCTTGGTGACTCTGAAGGTCTCCTCGGTGACTCTGAAGGCATGATTTCATCTCTTTAGAATTAGAGACTTCCTACTGCTATTGTTGGTGCTTTTTCTGAACATGATGAACACGAGCGAGGTAATGAGGAAGATGTTGACCAAAATTCTAAACACACCAGGCAAATTCTTGACTCTCCATCATTTAGACATGGTATTTGCAACAAGAGGGTCAGGTCTCCTACTGATGATCTGTCAGTACTAGAGAGTTAGAAGGAGATATCCAAACAATCTAGGGATTCAACACTAACAAAAATAGAGAACGATCCAAAAAATACCATAAATTTCATCATGGATTTGCATTATTTTCTTGATATATTTTGGATGGATATCATAAAAGGAGTCAGACAAATCTTGAGCCATTTGTGATAAACGAGCTTGGAGAAGTGGATATTCAATTTCTAAGAACATTATATCTTGCCTTGCCTAGAATTTCCTCTCCTCTTGGTAAAGAGAACATCATTTTTCTCTTACAGTGGATAGAGGATTTGACCCTAAACTACCTTTAGACGTTCCTTGAAGAGTTCAAAAGGAGCATAACTGAAGGAAAATGGCTAAAACACATCGGTGTACCAATCTCCTAGCCTGTCTTTTTTGTTCTATTCTAAATGGAAATCTATTGGTTTTCAGTTAAAAGACCTTCCCTTAATTTATATTTCATTCTATGGAAAACCAATTGATGATGTCATTCAAGCCCTCCAAAAGATGTCAGTGGTGGTTGAGTATGGGAAAGAATGTGGTGTTATCACTAGTTGAAAGGCTTAGCTGCTCGAACACTCTTCAAATTAAGACACCTTATAAAACTTCAGAAGAATGTACTGTATTATTGTAACGATAATATTTATTTTATTTAAAAAACCAAATTGCTATGTTTATCCCTAATTAAAGAATGGATTGAGATATGGTAATGTATGCAAATGTCGAGCTAGCAATGAATTGTCAATTGTCTTTCATTCCATATCCCTGATCATCTTTGTGATAATTCAAATTCTCCAAAACATACACAAATGTAATGAAAACAAAAAAATCATATTGTAATTTTCTTTTATCTAAAACTGTTTTTTCTTTCATTCCATGTCCCTGATCGTCTTTGTGATAATTCAAATTCTCCAAAACAGACACAGATGTAACGAAAATAAAAAGGTGATATTGTAATTTTCTTTTATCAAAAACTGTTTATTGTAACAGTGATATTTACTTTACTTGAAAAACCAAATTGCTATGTTCATCCTTGATTAAAGATAATGTATGCAAATGTTAAGCAAGAAATGAATTAAAATTTGATGTAGAACTCTATGCTTTGATTAAACTTCTCATTTCAAATTCTCCAACAGACACAGATGTAATGAAAACAAAAAATTGATATTGTAATTTTCTTTTATCAAAAACTGTTTATTGTAACAGTAATATTTATTTTACTTGAAAAACCAAATTGCTATGTTCAACCCTGATTAAAGATAATGTATGAAAATATCAAGCAAGCAATGAATTAAAATTTGATGCAGAACTCTATGCTTTGATTAAACTTCTCATTTCAAATTCTCCAAAACAAACACAGATGTAATGAAAACAAAAAAGTGATATTGTAATTTTCTTTTATCAAAAACTGTTTATTGTAATAGTAATATTTATTTTACTTGAAAAACCAAATTGCTATGTTCGACCCTGATTAAAGATAATGTACGCAAATGTCAAGCAAGAAATGAATTAAAATTTGACGCGGAACTCTATGCTTTGGTTAAACTTCTCATTTCTATGACTTCAATTCGAAAATATGTCAATTGTCTTTCATTCCATGTCCCAACTTTAAAATCCAGTTTCTAAATTTTTTATGATTGTTCCTTGAAACAGTTTTCTTACAAAATAAAAATAAAAATAACTTCAATATCACTATTGTTATACAATAATTGCCCTAGAGATGCAAAAATTTCTATTTGCATCTATATTCTTCCTATAGAGTATATTCTCCATAGGAAAGAACTCAAATTTCGTCTAATTTCCTTGGTAATTAGAAGCAATTTTTCTCAGTTAGAGGTAAAAATATTCGTGGTTGCACATTTTTCAATGAATTGAAGATGATATAAGAAATTTTTTGCTAGATATTTCATAAAAGTCATATTCTTTTAATGATTTCGATGATGTTATTTATTAAGATAGTGCATACAATTCTGTAAGCACCTTTTCTCAATTAAAATACACAAAATAAACAAATTTCAGAAAATATGACATACTGGTAGCATATTTTCGCTTGAGAAGGGAATATTATTTAGTCATTTTGCCCATTCCTAAAATGAAGAACATGTATTCTGCCCTATCAAATAAAAACATTTTTCCAATTTGTCCAATCATCTTTGTGATAATTCAAATTCTCAAAGACAGACACAAACATTAATGATGTAATCAAAACGAAAGAGTGATATTGTAATTTTTCTTTGATAAAAAATTGTTTAGCTAAAACTTAAATCTTTTCCTTTTCGTTTGAAACTTCAAAGATTTTCACACCATAGAGAGAAAATACAATTAGTTTCGTGTTATTGGCCGATGGAAAATTTCGTCCCAAGCTTTACAAAGTTTCGCAAAAAAAATAAAAATGACAATCAATTTCAATTGGACATAAATTTCAAATGTCAAGCTAATTTCCTACCTATCAAATTTGACAAATTTATATCAAATACATTAAATTTCAGTTTTTTTGGGGTAAGCCAGTGCAATTTTTAACAAAAATTTACAAATTTTGGCTTTCACTTCGACATGAAAAAAGAAATCGAGCGGAACAAAGTGTAGCCTTTTCATTTTTCGCTGGCTACAATTTCACATATTGTTTATCAAAATCTTGCTTGAATTTAGAGAGATTACTATCAAACGAAAATAAATCACAGTAAAAGCAGTTTAAACATACCATATCTCATAATTCCTCTCGAATTTTGAATGTTTGAATGCAGGTGTCGAATAAAAATTGAGTTGTGTTAAAACCTTAAGCAGTGAGGACAAAAAATCTAAAAAAATAATTAACAGAGTAAGCATCTCACTCATTTTTGCGTTAAAACCCTAAGCAGTGAGGACAGAAAATCTAAAAAAATAATAACATAGTAAACATCTCACTCATTTTTGTCTTAAAACCCTAGGCTGTGAGGACAGAAAGTCTAAAAAAATAATAACATAGTAAGAATCTCACTCATTTTTGTTTTCGTTAAAACCCTAAGCACTGAGGAAAGAAAATCTAAAAAAATAATAACACAGTAAGCATCTCAATCATATTTTCGTTAAAACCCTAAGCAGTGAGAAGAGAAAATCTAAAAAATAATAACAAAGTAACCATCTCAATCATTTTTTAATGATTCAAGAATGAACCATACGAGGGTTTACCCTACGGAACAGAGCACGACATATTTTCCATTAAACTTAAAACATATGTACATAAATTAAATTCCACTACAAAACAAATACATATATAAACGTATTCTAGTGAAAAATTGAACGAGTAGTACCACAAAGGATGTTAACCAAAAGAAAACATAGCTAATCTTTGGAGCTACAACGAAAGTGAAATTTATAGTGGATAGTCAAGAAACGTTTTACTTACAAAACAAAAAATGAGTTTCGTACCTCCACCGCTTATCACTAATAACCCTATAGTAAATAGTAGCAACAAGAAACTAAAGTAAAACAACAAGAATGAATCTAGGGTCTAATATATGCGACGAAAAAATCCCCAAAAAACGTGGAGTTCAGGGCCATAGGGTGGAATGATTATCTAATAGTGTTGAGCGTTGACAACCATGCTAAGCTAGAGAGTGACCTACAGGAAAATAAAACACAAATGTCATATTAAAACTCGTAATTATAATTAATCTATACCATAACACAATAGAAGAGTTTACAAGAGAAGAATTACTTAGAAAGGGAAACAAATGACAACTGCCTTAAGCCTGTGAAGCAGATAGAGAAATCCTAGGAAGCTATAGTCTCTAGCAAATAGACCGCAAACAAAAAAATATTACTAAGAAAACTTTGGGTGTACACCCATAACGAATCTAGCAGAGATATAAAATAAAGGAACCATGGAAAGGAAGAAAATAAAAAAACCATGGAAAGTAAAACCTTGTTAACACAAAAATTATACCTAATAACTAAAAATGGAGCAGAGAATCAGTCACTAAGTGGATGTGGCTTAAAGGCATTGGAAAATAACCTTGAATCCCAAGCAGAAGAGGTGGTTATATCCGTGACAACGTTACTGTTAACAGATGGGGTTGAGAGCTAAACACTCCCATGACAAACGGGGGGAGAATAGAAAAATACCTTCCAAATTGTAACTGAAGAATACCTGTATTTTTGACAAATAGGGTTGAGAGCTAAACACTACGAGAAACCGCTAAAAAATACTTTACAAATTGTAACTGAAGAATGCATGTATGTTTCAATCTAATGGCAGAGGTTGTTTTAATCGTCTAACATTAAAATAAACGTCTCACAACAACACAGGTGGCATGGTAGGGACTTTTTCTCTTGTGAATCTATGCATTCCAGTACTCGATCCCTTCTTCTAGTCTTTCTAGAGGTTCATATTCACCTGGGAGCCTCTTATGCTCAAAATGTTCGTACCACAAAGACATTCCATATCCGAATATCTCCCCTCAAGCTCCGCGACCCTGTTGGTTGATGTGCTCTAGTTGGTAATAGACCTGGGCTATTTCTATGTCTCTGGCTCCATCCATGGATCATTGGTTCAGGTTGGCTGATCCTATTATAATATATTCATCATCCACTTCATAGTATAATAGAAAACAACAATTCGTGGCATGTGTAAGAGAATCAAGCGAATTCAAAAATATTAAATGTAAATATAGTGGCTCTGTTAGGATAGTTCAAGTAAATTTTCGAGATCATAAACTCGAAAGGCCCTGAAACTTTTTGAGTTCCATACCTGTTGTGGTAAAAACACAACCCCCCATTATTCATGTGTTGACTTCAAATAATGGGGACCCTTTCTATAAAAATTTGGCTAAACACCCTTTTGGATTTTTATTTTAGTTGATTGCCCTATGCTTTTGTTAATTTTTAGTTTTCTTTGGATTCTTGTTTTGATTGTTTTCTTAGAATCGATTTTTTACAAGCTTCCCATTGACGCTTGTTTCGTCTCATTTGGTCAACTGGTTTGAAAATGGCACTCTTTTGAAGTCTCATCATTTATCTAGCCTGGGTTAAAAATGTATAAAATGTACAAATATTGCATTTTGTAAATAAATTAGTTCAATAAGGCATTCATTTTAAATATTAACCCGTAGCAAGTTTTTACTAACATTTTTTCAATTTTTAGTCATGCAGCCAAATTATTAATTATCGGGATTTTAAGAAATGCACTCCAATTTTCAAATCAAATCTTAATCTCAAAAATTTAAACATTCAAATGGCTTCAGTTTATTTTTTCCAAGTAGCTATCATTTAGAAACTTATGTT
>APFE030324825.1:0-18182 GCA_000404065.3 Pinus taeda | reverse complement strand
CCATGGTCCAAAAACCATAGGTTCAAATTCAAGGACTAACTACCATGGACCAAAGGTAAGTTTTCCCACATGAAATAAAATTTTCTCTGCATAAAATTCCATGAACTTTTCTCCACATGAAATAAACTTTTATAAACTTTTCTCTGCATAAAATTCCGTAAACTTTTCTCCTGCGTACTTCTTAATTCTCATCATATTGAGAGCCATGCCATGGGTGTTGCCATCAAGTACAACATCTGTAACATATAACCATACCAGAAACATAATGCCAACAATCTCCCCCTTTGGACTTGATGGCAACCTCAAAAACTTCAGCGACATTCTCCACCTTTGACATCAAGGGCAAAGGGTTATGCTCCCCCTAAGAACATGCCCCCCCTGAATATGAACCAGATCTGCAAAGAAGAACCATAAACCACCAGACACCATGAATGACCAAGAAAGAGATAGAGACATATTGCAGCTATATTCAGACCAACTCCCATGATCTCCTTTTGTACATCCTCCATAATGCCAACAATGCATTATATTCACCCCCTGAACCTGTGCCGCAACCCAGCACATGTACGCATATACCCCAGATGAATCATGCATACAACCAACAATCAGAAGAGTCTCAACAATAAGATGTTGCATCAACAACCCCCAACTTTTGCCTGAGGTATTCAAAAGTCTCCCTGGGCAATGGTTTGGTGAGAATATCAGCAACTTGTTCCTTAGAAGGAACATACTCCAACTTGAACTTTTGTTCAAGCACTTGTTCCCGGAGAAAATGATACTTGATTGGTATGTGCTTGGTTTTTGAATGCATGACAAGATTCTTTGAGATGCTGATTGCACTTTTGTTATCGCATAAGATAGAGATAGGTGGTGTACAAGTGATTTGAAAATCCTGCAAGGTCTGCATCATCCAAAGGAGTTGAGTGCAGTAAGATGCAGCAGCAACATATTCCACTTCAGTTGTAGATAAGGCAATCAAACTCTCTTTCTTGCTGAACCAAGATACTAATCTGGAACCCATAAAGAATGCACCACCACTTATGCTCTTCTTGTCATCCATGCTTTCGGCCCAATCTGCATCTGTATAAGCATGAAGTGTGAGATCTGTATCTCTAGGATACCATAAGCCATAATTTTGTGTCCCTTCAAGATATTTGAAAATTCTCTTCACTGCTTGAAGATGCGTCTCCTTTGGATTTGCCTGAAATCTTCCAACTATTCCTACTGCATGCATGATATGCGGTCGGTTACCTGTCAAATAAAGTAGACTTCCAATCATAGATCTGTAGGTTGGTTGATGTACTGCTGTAGATTCATCATTTGCACTGAGGCTACATCCTGTGACCATGGGTGTACATACTGGTTTTGCATCTTCCATGCCATATTTCTTCAAGATCTGTTTGAGATACTTGGTTTGAGATAAGAAGATTCCACCTTCTTTTTGTTGGATTTGCAAACCAAGGAAATATGTCAGTTCTCCCAGCAAGGACATTTCAAATTCTTTCTGCATGACGAAAAGGCAAAGCTTTGACTCATCTCTTCTTCATTGCTGCCAAAAATAATGTCATCTACATACACAACAAGTATTAGCAATTTGTCATTTTAAACTTTTATATAAAGATTGCTATCTGCTGATCCTTTTGAAAAACCTTGTTGATGAAGATATTTATCCAAACGATAGTACCAAGCCCTTGGAGCTTGTTTGAGCCATAGAGAGCCTTTTTCAATCTGCATACAAGATTTTGATCATTTCCAAGAATGAACCCATCTGGCTGTTCAATGTATACTTCTTCTTCCAAGTCTCCATTTAGAAAGGCTGATTTCACATCCATTTGAAATACTTTGAAGTTTTGAAAACTTGAGAGAGAAAGGAACATTCGGATGGCCTCAAGTCTTGCAACGGGAGAAAAGGTTTCTTCAAGGTCTATTCCTTCTTGCTGCGCATACCCTTTACAAACAAGTTTGGCCTTGTTTCTAATTACTTCTCCATTTTCATTCAATTTATTTTTAAAAACCCATTTTGTTCCGATAACATTCTTATCCTTTGGTCTAGGAACCAGTTCCCAAGTGTTGTTCCTTTCGATTTGCTCAAGTTCTTCATCCATTGCTTTTATCCAACATTCATCTTTGCATGCCTCTTTCACATTTCGTGGTTCAGTAGAGGAGAGTAATGCCAAATAGCTTGAGGCTTCTGCAACTGTTCTTCTTGTTTGTACACCTGCTTCTTTCTGCCCCATAATCTGAGATTCTGGATTATTCTTCTGAACATATCTGGATGGAGTCTTTTCTTCTATTCTTGTCTGCTCCTCTGATTCTTCTTCAGGTTCTTCTTGAGGTTCTTCATCATTCTGCTGTTGAGGGTAGCCTTCATCTTCTTCGATGTCTTCATGATGTACTTGTCTAGGGATGTATCCCTTCTCATCAACCACTACATCAATGCTTTCAATAATTCTGCCAAGTCTTTTATTGTAGCACTTGTATGCTTTGCTATGTGGAGAGTAACCAAGAAGAATGCCTTCATCTTCTCTAGGTTCAAGTTTGCCAAGCTGCTCATCAGTATTATTAATATAGCATTTTATCCCAAAGATTTTGAAGTGCTTTAATGAAGGAGTCTTAGCATTCCAGAGCTCATGAGGAGTTTGAGTGCTGTTCACCCGAACATTTGTTTTGTTGAGAATAACCACCGCAGCATGAGCAGCTTCACCCCAGAAAGTTGCAGGAGTTTATGACTCATCAAGCATAGCACGAGCCATTTGTTGGACTGTTCTGTTCATTCTTTCCACCACTCCATTTTGCTGAGGAGTTCTAGCTGTAGATAATTCTCTTCTTTTCCCATGTTCTTCACAGAAATCGAAAAATTCATTTGAGGTAAACTCCCCACCTCTGTCGGATCTGAGGCACTTAATTTTGTGACCTGATTCATTTTCAACCAAGGCTTTGAAGGATTTGAATTTTTCGGATGCTTCATCTTTGTGCTTCATAAGTCCTAACCAGACAAACCTGGAGAAATCGTCAATGAATAATATCAAGTATTCTTCTCCTCGAGGTGTTCTTTTCCTGAAAGGACCGCATGTATCTGTATGTACTAGCTCAAGAGGCATGCTAGCTGATCCTTCCTTCTCTGGAAAGTTAGTTCTGGTTTGTTTTCCAAACTGACATGATTTGCATATGGTGTTGTCAGGAATTTTGATATCTGGAAGATCGGGAAGTGCCTGATATTTGCATGCTTTCCTTATTTGTGAAAAGCTTAGATGCCCCAACCTCCGATGCCATAACCAGTGCTCATCATCCTTGCTCAGATAGCATTGTTGTTGTTCTTTTTCAAATATGTACAGATTATTTGGAGGTCTTTTGCCTTTGATCACTGTTTTACCTGTATCAAGATCACGAACAAGACATCCATTTGATCTGAATATCACCTCGGTTCTTTGATCACACATCTGACTGACACTTAGAAGATTATGTTTCAATCCATCAACATACAAAACATTTCCAGCCTTGACCTTTTCTTTTAACTGAGCAATACCTTTTCCTTTTATAGTTGCAGGAGTATCATTTCCAAAAGAGACTTTCTTTCCTTTTTCTAGAGCAGAATATGACTCAAGTTTTTCTTTATCACCTGTCATATGCTTCGAACATCCACTGTCAATGTACCATAGATTTTCCTTTCCCTCTGCATAAAATGCTATCCCACATCTTTCTGTTTGTGGTTCCTTTATTCTCCATGTTTTGGTGCTTGAGGCTTGTTCCTTTCTCTACTGAAACCTTCTCCTGCATTCAGAGTCTTCATGACCAAAGTTATTGCAAATAGAACATTCAACTTCATTTTCAAGAACCAAATTGTTGTTATAGGTCCTTTTTGTAATCCTGGTCATACTTCTTTATTTTTGAGCTTCCCTAGTCATGATTGTTTTATATGCAACACATTGAGCTGCTTTGTGACCAAAGTTATGGCAAGAAAAGCATTGTCCATTGAAGAAACTTCTGCGGTTATCGAATCTACCAGCCAATTGATTGTAATTTCTCTTTTCATCTATTCTTGAACCAAATTGAGAAGATTTTACCTGTGGCTGGTTGTAGCTTTTGTTCACCCTTAAGATGGATTGCCCCTGATAGTTTCTGTTTGCAATTCGTCCCTATTTTACCTGATGGTATTCATTGTGCTTTTGCTCATTTCTTCTTGCTGCATCAAGATAACTTTTTGAGGTGGATGCTTGGGAAGTTTCTCCATTATAGCCCAGACCTATCTTGTTTAGAGGAGACCGCTGCACATTGATAATCTCATCCAAAGTTTCAGATCCTTTGACAAATTTAAGATTAATAGCTTTTGTTTTTTCAATCTCTTTTCTAAGACCAACAATTTCAGCTTCTAATTTTTCAAGATGTCTTTCCTTTTCATCAATTTGAAATTGTAGAGTATCAATTATCATATTCTTCTCTTCTATACATCTCTTAAGTTTAGTAATTTCTTCATGAAAGTAATCCACATCTATAGCATCCATATAATCATCATCTTCAAATGCCATTAACAATTTATATTCATTACCTCGTTCATCTTTATCACTGTTTGATAGACCATCACTATCTTCATGAGTGTAGTAGCTTTTCTTACTTGCACTTTGTTTCTTGTTCCATCTAGCAGGTTCCTTTCCTTTATCCTTATAAGGACATTTTGCAGCATAATGACCTACTCTTCCACAAGCAAAGCATTTAAAAGGTAACTTACCTCTGAACCTTCCAGAACCCCTTTGAAGATTTCTGACAAAATTTGATTCTTCTTCTTCTTCTTCTGGTACGTGACTTGCTTCATTATAATCTCCTTTGCATGACGCCTTGAAAGCAGCTTCTCTTCTATCTGATGGACCTCCCTTTCTCATTTCATAAGCAGTTAGAATTCCATGTAGCTGAGACATAGTAAGAATTCGTAGATTTTCTTTTTCTTCTATTGCAGATACTTTAGATTCAAAATTGGGGGACAATGATCTTAGAACCTTTTCAACCACAATAGCCTCTTTTATTTCTTCACCCAAATTTTTCATACAATTAACAACTTCATCTACCCGAAGAAAATAGTTAGCCACACTTTCATCATTATACATCCTGAGATTCTCATACTGAATCCTGAGAGTTTGAAGTTTAGCACGCTTTACCTGTTCATCTCCTTCATAGCTCAACACAATCTTGTCCCATATTTCTTTTGCTGATTTATATTGCATAACCTTCACAAACTCTGTTTGAGATAAGCATCCCAGCAAAGTATTGACTATTTTAGCATTTGTTTCATATTTCTTCTTTTCGGCCACATCTGTAGGAGTAGCTGAAGGAAAAGTGTAGCCTATCTCTATGATATCCCAAACTTCTGTACCAAGAGATTGAAGATATGCAGTAACTCTTACCTTGCAATAATTGAAGTTTGTCCCATCAAAAATCGGTGGCCTGATAGATGCTTCCCTCTCGTAGTTGCTCATGATGAAAGATCTTCCTTCAAGCGATCAAGCTTATTTAGAAGGACCTGCTCTGATACCAATTGTTGAAAATAATACTGAGAGGGGGGGTGAATCAGTATTATCTAGTTCTTTTACCAAATCTTCCTTATTTACACTTGAATTATTTTTGCATATCACTACCATAAAATAATGAGCATGAACAAGAAAAACAGACAGTCACATCAAAGAACACCAGATATAAGGTGGAAACCCAATGTGGGTGAAAACCACCTGCTGCAATATGTCTCTATCTTCTTCAAATTAGAAACTCCTTTTACAATGGTCTTGTACTGGTGCGGTCCTTTACCAGTACACAGGCTGCAACCTGCAGAGAGCTACAACTCTCTCTCGTTTTCCAGTCTCTCCTGGAAGGGAGCTACAACCCCCTACTTCTTTTATTTCAAGGACCACTTTTCATAAATTTTCAAACTGGATCCATAAACATCAAATGATCATGAAGTACCAGTAAGTCACCTAGATAACCAGATCCACAATAAAAGTAAACTAAACCCAGAACACCTTATCAACAAAAAAAATCAATCAACAAAAGATCTTAAGACAGATACGCAATTTCCTTTTCTCTGGCCTGTGTCGCTACACACTTCACCTTCTGTGGCGCCGCGCACCTCCGTAGCTATGCTTTTTGTGGCGCCTCCGTACCGCGCCTTCGGTGGCACCTCTGTGGCGTCTCCTGTGGCGCCTCCGCACTGCGCCTTCTGTGGCATCTTCGCACTGCGCCTTCTATGGCGCCTCTGTGGCGTCTCCACACTACGCCTTCTGTGGCACCTCTGTGGCGTCTCCGCACTCCACCTTTTGTGGCGCCTCTGTGGCGTCTCCACACTGCACCTTCTGTGGCGCCTCTGTGGCGTCTCCTGTGGCGCCTCCGCACTGCGCCTTCTGTGGCGCCTCTGTGGCATCTCCACACTGTGCCTTCTGTGGCACCTCTGTGGCGTCTCCACACTGCGCCTTCTGTGGTGTCTCTGCATTGCGCCTTCTGTGGTGCCTTCGCACTGCGCCTTCTGTGGCGCCTCCATACTTTCGTAGCTGTAGCGCTCGAGAGATCACCCTTCACAGATTCGCTTTCCACTTCACTTTCATATAGATCGATCTTTTGAAACAATAACCCAATATTTCAGATCTTAAGATATTCAACCCAAAAGCATACCCAAGCCAAATGATGTCCTTTGCTTTATATAGGCAAGCTCTTCCTCAAATCATGGACCAATACCACGGGCCAAAACCATAGGATCAAAAACTGTGGGACTAATACCATGAACCAAACATGAAAGTGCGTGAACTTTTCTCCACATGAAATAAACTTTTCTCTGCATAAAATTCCGTGAACGTTTCTCTACATGAAATAAAGTTTTCTTTGCATAAAATTCCGTGAACTTTTCTCTGCATAAAATTCCGTGAACTTGAAAATAACTTTGTTGCACTATAATTTATCATCTGAGTGATTTTCCATCAAGGAAAACACTTGTCTCATAATGCCAACAAGGGAGACCTTCAACTTGGAAAAGGGAGGTATACAACCTGCAGTGGTTTAAGTATGACCACCAACTCAGGAATGCTTAATGCAATTCCTTGAAATCTTCCAAGATTGACAAGAATATGAAGTATTATTCTAGAGGAAGTTACCTCAATGCTTTGGAGAAGGATACCTTCAACCTGGAAAAGGGAGGTCTCAACCCCACATAGATGGTTTTAGGCTGACCACCAACCAGGGCATGATCAGGGGCATCTATGCCTCTGGCTATAACACTGAATCTGGTATGGTAGGTTGTGGCTCAGGCTCGCTTGATGCAGCCTTGAAGCTTGTTGATGACTATCACTTCGCCCATGTTATATATAAGGTGAGATGATGGAGAAAACTCAATTACAAGACTCTTCAATACTTTAGAAAATTTTTTGACATATGACCGAAACATCTTATTGGCTAATGAAGTCCATTTCCAAGAAGACATACATCCAAGGTGAATCTTTGTTCTTGCAAGAGGTTTGTTTTTGAAGAATTTGTTTGAAGAATGAGTGGTTTTATGACAGTAATCACATAGATGAATATCAAAACAATGATCTTTCATATGGAAAACTCGATCATAATGTTGGAATTTAAAATTATGTTGTTTCTGTTATGGAATAGGAGCATAATCTAGAACATATGAAGGTGAATTGTCATGAAGAAATCCATCACTCTAAAACTGGATGGGATTTGAGTAATATAGAATATGAAAGGGCATACCCTTGTCATATCTAAGACCAATTCTATTTCTGTTATTGACAAGCTCTTCCCAAGGTATAATGATGGGTTTAGGAATTACATGCTAAATTTTTGCATCTTTTTGCAAATCTGCTCCTTCATCAGGTACTAGATCAACATTATTGAATTGCTATTGATGGGAGTCTATCTCAATGTTATGAATTAAAACAAGCTTAGAATGATGACTCCATAGTTATAAGTCTTCTCGTTGTAGTTGTGACTCAAGATGTGAAAACTCTATCTTCTCTTGTGCATTTTTCAAACATGATTGAATATAAAAAAGAGTGACTTTGCTGATTTTAAGTGTGATTTCAGTAGTAGATACGATTGGAGTTCTCAAAAACTCTAATAAATTGTCAATTTTATCCATTTTATCAACAATTCAAGTTCAACATATATTCAACACAACAATGAATGTCCAATGGTGAATGATCAACATAAATATAAACCAACCTTGAATTCTTCATTGTAATAAGCTTCACAACTGGAGTAGGTGATGCAAACTCATTGCTTCCTTTTACAAGTCCATATACAACATTTAGGCATTGAACCATATACATTGTACAAGTGCATTCAAACTATTGGATGCTATACTTAATGTTGCATTCTTAAGCATTCACCAAGCTTCTATATGTTTTCTCGCCACTGGGGAATACTTTAATCTCCTTCACGGGGAGTATTCTATGAATGAAATTCTAGTCGACAACAAGAGGATTGTAGACAAAAGACCTTCCCTTTTCATTTTATAAATGGTTACTGCCTAAGAAAGGCAAAAAATTTAGTGTATAAGGCACAAAACTATCATTACGAAGCCATATTGCTCAACCAAGTCACACCTTTAAATATGTGATAATAAATGATCAGAGTTTAGTCTTCTCTGTCAAACACACATGAACTCTAATTTCTTGTTGAAGATTATCAGGCATCGTCTTGCAATGCACATAAAAAATTCCTTCACAAATATCCATCCCCAATTGATTGTCATTCATGGGCTACTCCTTGACTCACTCAAATGTAATCCACCACATTATGTTCCAAAGGATCCACGCAAGTATTCATAAGGACTTTCCACATTGCTACAACTATCTACACACAACTCTATGCAAACAAAGAGAGAGGCCAAACCATGGCCTACGCTCACTTCCGAGAACTAGAAAAACATATCTTTCCCTTGGTATATTTTAGGAGATTGGTATAAAGATCCCTTTCAATCCATGAGATTTTCATCAAACCCATTGTGAATACACGCAAAGACAAGGCTAAAGAGAAAGCGTTAATCAGGCTTCGTGTTATTGTTGTGCTTTTCTATAATGGAAATTATCAACGTAAAGAGATAGATGGTTTGTCTTTAGAATCTAAGGAGAATGATGACGCACTCGATTCCGTGTGGAGGTCTAAAATTTCATGCTTGATTCTAAAAGCTAACAAACAAAGAACAAGTAGAGGAAACTCTTTTGAAATAGAGAATGAATAAGGTTTCATCCAATTGACATTATGGAGCCAATTGAATACTCTGCAGTGATGGAGAATTCAAACATGAGTAGTAATAGTTATCATAGGGACCAGGTGAGGGGCGTATGTTTTCTTGTTGCAGTGAATGGGCAACATGTTAGTGGTAGGAACATGACAAAGGCTTCAAGAGAGTGTTTACAACAATTTCACCAAGAGAGAGGAGTGTTCGTTGGTTTGATGGGTGACATGATGGTATTCTAATTCATGGGTAGAGCAGAGTGGGAAAGTCTATTTGATGGCAGCAAAACTGATAGGTAGAGAAATACCACAAAAAGAGTGGCAAGAAACACAGTGCCAACTATGATACCATGTTAAACATGATAATGGTGAAGACATGAGATATGAAAGATCAACCTTGAATCCATATATTATTTACAATGATACATATTTATACAAGTCTAGTGACCCTTGGTTTCATATTCCAAGTGGTCTCTTGGACTCCCTTTGACTGTTCATCTTCCACACCAACCCCTAGAGGATTAGGTGTCCAACATTTTTAAATACATATCAATATTATATATTTTATTGATAAGAAAAATGTTTTTCTTTGAAATTTCAATTACTTCATTGAAATATTTTATTATTATCAATATTAACTATTATTATTAATTTTTCCACTTTTTCTCTATATAAATTTGATATTGAAATAAATTACTTAATATAAATATTTTAATAGTTTTTTAAAATCATATATTGAAACATTTTAAAAGGTATAATTATGCATCTTTCAGAAGTGTGTGTGTGTGTGAGAAACATTTTAAAAGGTATAATTATGCATCTTTCAGAAGTGTGTGTGTATAACTTTTAATTATTTTATTTCTTTTCAAATTTTATATAAAATTATATCATTTGACATATACATCTAAATATTTTATTTATGGCTAAGAGTGAGAGTAAAATGTTTTTACCATTTCTTCTTCATACTAGGTTATAATATCAACAACCAACTAGACTAACACTCTGAGAGTGGGAGTATTGATGTTTAATAATGTCTTCAATTAAAACTAACCAAAGATGTATATTCATTTTTGTTTTTTATTATTGTTGACATTATTTTTAATGTAGAAAATGTTATATTTTTATTTTAAAACGGACATGTGCCAACTCAAGGTTGAGCACAAAAATAATTATACATCTCGCTCATAAAATGATGTAGAATGCACCTTTTGGTGCAATTAAATGGTTGTTAAATTCCGATAGAAATCAATCCACAATAAAGAGAAAACACTTCATGATACATCTCACATTACTAAGCCTAATCAAGGTCCATCTTAAAGCCAAATCGATTGAGCGTCTAGATGGATCAAATCATCGATAGAAATCAATCCATAATAAAGAGAAAAACACTTCATGATACATATCACATTTCTAAACGCAATTGAGATCCATCTTAAAGCCAGATCTATCAAGCACCCAAAGGGATCAAATCACCAATAGAAATCAATCCATAATAAAGAGAAAAAGACTTCATGATACATATCACATTGCTAAGCCCAACCTAGATCCATCTTAGAGTTGGATCTATTAAGCACCCAAAGGGATCAAATCTCTCAAGGTACAAATCTCTTTTTTGAGTGCAAAAATTGAGGAAAGGTTTTCACCTTGGGATATTTGATCCCTCTTAGCACTCGAAGATCTTGAGTTAAGATGACCCTATGTTGGTTTATTATTTCTATATTAAAAATGAATTATGTAATTGTAAAATTATATTTTAATTCCTTTTTTTTATATTAAAGTGTAATAATATAAATATGAAAAATATGTCCTAATGTTATGTAAACATTTTGACTAAGTCAAATTACCAATGGATTTTGGAATCTAGGTTTTGACAACCCATAGTTTTTCCCATGATATTTTTCTCTAATGCAACCTATTTGAAGACATAAATTTTTAATTTTGAGAATTAAATTTGATAAACACTAACATAATTCAATCCATAATAAAAAATAAAAATATTTTATGATACATGTCACATTTCTAAGACCAACATAGATCCATCTTAACTCTGTATCTATCAAGCACCAAGAGGGATAAAATCTCCCAAGGTGAAAACCTCTATTTTAAGTGGAAAATTTGAGGAAATATTTACACCTAAAGGGATTTTATCCCTATTGGTGCTTGCTAGATCCAAAGTTAAGATGTAATAATATAAATATGTTTAAAAAAATGTAATTACGTCATAAGGTGTTCCTTTGAGAGGAACTCCCCTCCCATCATGCACCATTGATTTTGGTGTTAGATGATTAAATATCATTTTCATAAGGTTGAAGACTGATATTAGTCAGTTACAATTTAGAATAGTGATGGATGATGTTGTAGATAATGAAATCCATTCAAATACAAAGCATGGAAATAATCAAATAAAAAAACCCACTGCAACTTTCTCAATGCCTCAGATAAAGAAATGCTATGTGAAAGAATAACCCTTCAGAAGTATCTAGACCTAACAAGAGCTTTCGAGCATAAAAATCAATCTCAAATCCTCCAAAAGGGATTGGAAATATTTCTACTGAGCTTTCCCAATTGATACAATTTATGTAAAGCCCTAAAAGCATCAATGGGGAAAATGCAGATGATTCATGGTTTCAATGTGGAGAAACCAATAAAGTATTCATGGCCAAGGAGCTCAATGACTTCATCACCGGAAAAAATTTCCTGCTCGGTTGCAACCCCAGATTCAACTCCAACACCATTTATTTGCCCATCGACCATGCATGTGTTGGTTTCAAGGAAGATCTAAAAAATACATGGATTACAAGCTCAAACACCACTGCCCAAAATATGAAGTCCTAGCTTAGAGGCTCATCCATAAGGGCTCCAAGACTCTTACTCTTTGGTGTTGTTATCCTGAAATTACTTCAAATCATTCAGAGTCATTTCCTTTTTCTAAGAGCATGTGGAAAATTGTGGAAAAACACTTCTTGATTCCAGTGTCATCTCGACTATAGATTCTTGCAAGAATTAATCATGCATCATATAGAGGAAAGGTCTAAATGTTTTCAATGACTTCAAATACTACTTTGATAGCCATGGATCTAAAATTGATTACTCCATTGATGAGGCCTTGAAAATGAAGAATATTACTATTTGAATTCATTTGGACATTGGGGGAAGAACTAATACTTTCATCGTGAGAATGAGGGAGTGAAATGTGAAAATTGTTACAAATTCCATGAACTTCTATGGGCCCTTCAAAAAATTCATTTATTCTAGAGGGTTTTTACCCATGTATATCATTTTTTCTCAGAGGCTTCCATTATTTGATAATACCTTAGACATTGTTCATTCCATGGATGTCTTGAGCAATTAGATCCCGACAAAGCTATTGGAGTTATGTTATATGATATCCAAATGATTGTGAGGCTAGGAGGGGTGTTTTGGCTTGATCATTTCTTCTGCATTTAAGACCACTTGAAGATTTATGTGACCATGATTGAAAACCTTGGCTTGAATAAGATAAAATGGTTTATTAGGCATAAGTTGGACAGAGGGCCTAAGCTTAAGGAAATGTACATATCTACTCTCTTGGAGACACCATTGAAGAGGGATTGAGATTAATTAGCAAGAATTTGTAGATGCACATCTAACTTGAATGAGCTATGACTATTGGATATTTTTAACTTCAAAACAACTAAGCATTTTTGTTTGTGATGTCTTCAAGTATTAATTTATGGGAATAGACAAGCCTTTTGTAGATTAATTAGCTACATCTTCTTTGATATGATTTACACTTCCAATTTAAGGTCATTGGATATGAGTTTATTTCAAGTTTCCAAGATTTGTGTTTACACATTTGAGACAAGCCTGCAAGGTCATCTTTGAATCTGGCGAGAGTGATCTCTTTAATTTTGCAAAAGGAAAGAAATGGTAGGTTAACTAGTTTAATATAGGTTATTATTTTAAAAGGGGTCTTACTTTTTGGTTAAAAGAGAATATATTACATAATCTTTTGAGGATCTTTCATAGGACTAGTAGTGATATGAAATCAAAGATAAACTTTTCAAAGGGGGACCTCTATCAGAATGAAGGTTGTAAGAGTTCTGACATGGTTAGTTTATTAGTTCTTGCATTTACTGTGTTTCTATTAATTGATATTTTGAGGAAAACATTGAAAATTGGTAATTTTTATTTATTTATTTATTTTTTTATGTTTACATAAGCCTATGAATGTATGAAATTGTTATATTTCTCCAATAGCTTGGCACCTCAAACATCTCAAGATAATGTGACATCTGTGATTCATGTAGTGAAACATAAGAAGCCTAAAACTACATGCCCGAAGCCTTTTAGACTGAAGACTGTGGTAATGAAAAGTTCATTTTGATTGCATTCAAGTTAAGAAAAATGAAATTGTTAAATAAAAAATCTAATTTGGAAAATTTTGTTTGATGTGGAAAACATAAAATTTATATGGGTTTTCTTAGAGAAAAGAAGAGTCTTCAAGGAAGCTGATGTGACCAAAAAGATCGAGGAATCTATAGTTGATAAGGGAAGCTTACCTGTTTTCTTAGTTTCTTGTATTACTAGTGTGAACAAAACAAGGGTATTGTTTCCTCTATCTAATTCAAGATATTTTAGGAATGGCTTCAATATATGTTATATTAGGGCTTGATGTTTGTACACTTCATACTTTAATATTTTTATTGAATCTATATTTCATATGGCACCTTCTTGATTGTAGAATAAATTGAAAGAGAATCAGATCGAAGTTCCAAAATCTATCAAGGCAATACCTGTGAGTGATATTTGTTTCTATTTTTTGACCTTACTTTTGTTTCATTATCATGACCATAAAGTATTTACAATATTCTTACCATGTGCAGTTGGAAGATAATGAAGAAGTGAAAAATCCTTTAGCCAAGATAGTCCACCATGAAATTAAGATGCCATTCTTTGGACAACCTTTCAAACCTCAAATGTCTCTCTATACTACATTGTTTAATTCTCTCTTTTATTTTGTAGAAAAACATTCAATTAAATAGACCAGATAAGCTTATTTAATGATGCAATTCATAAAAATGGATGGAATTAAGTATGGGAAATCAGTGGTATTGTTTCTATATGTTATCTTAGAAAAAAATGATGTTGTAATGTACTAGCTAAAGTCAGTTTCGAATATATAACTAATTACAATATGGTACATGCATCCAATAAAGCATCAAAAAAGCATATCAGGTGAAGTGAATCACTTAGACGATTTAAAGGAGTGCTCATTAGAGTTAATCTAAGCTCTATGGTACAAGAAATTTATTGTAACCAAAATTTTCTACCAAGTGCTTGTCAAACATTTTATACAGTTATATAATTTTTAGATCCCAAAGGTTGAAGGTTATCATGACCAAATGCCTACAAAAAATTTCACAAGTCCCAAATTTGGATGGTGAAGATAATTCCTATGCTCAAGGGATTAGGTTATAGAAAATATATCCTTTCATAGGACTAGTAGTGATATGAATTCGAAGATAAACTACTCAAAGGGGGAACTCTGTCAGGATGAAGGTAGCCCGAGTTCTGGCATGGTTAGTTTCTTAGTTCTTGCATTTACTGTCTTTTTTCTAATTAATATTTGTAAACATTTTACATTCCTAGTTGTGTTTTTAAGTTTACATAAGCCTATGAATGTCTAAAATTGATATATTTCTCCAATAGCTTGGCACATCAAACATATCAAGATAATGAGACGTTCATGCTTCATGTAGTGAAGCATAAGAATCCTAAAAATACCTTCCCTAAGCCTTTTAGACTATGGACTACAATAATGAAAAGTTCATTCTGATTGCATTCAAGTAAAAAAAATGAATTTGTTAAATAAAAAATCCAATTTGGAAGATTTTACTTGTTTTGTGTGGAAAACATAGAATTTATATGAGTTTTCTTGCAGGAAACAAGAGCCTTCAAGGAAGCAAGTGTGACCAAAAATACAGAGGAATATGTAGATGATAAGGGAAGCTTACCAATTTTCTTAGTTTCTTCTATTACTAGTGTGAACAAAACAAGGGTATGGTTTTCTCTGTCAGATTCAAGATATGTTCAATTAGGACTTGGTGTTTATGTATTTCATTATGTAAGGTTTTTATTGACTCTAGATTTCATATGGTTTCTTCTTGTTGATTGTAAAATAAAGTTAAACCCAAGTAGATCAAAGTTCCAAAATATTTCAAAGAAATGTTAATTTGGTCGCTCAAGGAAAAATTCACTACATTGGATTGATCTAGGTGGATGTTGGTGGCCACCCACATATCCCATTTGGACCCCCACAACTATCTCTTTCAGTTTTTTTTATTTTTATTTATTTTATTTATTTTTTATTTTATTTATTTTTTATTTTTTATTTTTTCAGTTTCCTAAATTGTAGCATAGTTTACTATTTTTAGTAGTTTTTCGGGTCCTAAACTTCCAGAGTCATTTTGAGGCCCTAAACGACCTTTTTTGGGAAATCTGGGGGCAACATGGGTCCATGGACCGATGTTTCCCTTCCCAAAGTGATAGTGCTCGGATAGATCTTTCTAATGAGCTATTGTACGCGTCAAATAGAGATCATATGCCAAAGTTACGACCCCAGGAAATTGATGTACCAATTTACCCAAACGGGGCCCACAATTTGGCATTTCATCTTCTAGGGTTAGGTTTTGGGATCTGAAGGGTTTTCCATTGTTTCTCAACAATAAATAGGCCTTCGAGCCTCATTGTAACATAGTTCAGAGGTATGTAGTTGCCCCATCTCTTCTCAGAGATAAGATACCATCACCCTAGTTGGTTCATTTCCATTTCTGTTTGTAAGCATATTTCAGTATTTTCCATTAATGAAATGAAGTATTATTTCCACTACATCTTTGTGTATATGGTTACCTCTGTATTTTGTTGTGTTCCTGTTTAAATCCGGATCAGTGGTATCAGAGCGGTCTGATTTTTCTCTGTTTTTCTTTACATGTCCCCAATGAGGTCGGGATACAAGGATTTAGGGCTTGAATTGGTCGAACCTTTGCAAGACAATCCTCACAAATCCCGACGGCCTCCCATGGTAGATGAGAAGAAAGACGAAGGGGTAGGAGATCTTATCAAAATATTGCTTGAAGAAGCCCTCGAGCAACAAAGGAATGCGATGACAGATAGCTTTGCGCAGATCCTTCAGTGCCTATGCAGAGGTGACGCATCGGCCTCTAACATCTACTCTGGAAACACCATGCCCTTTAAGGTGTTGGCATTATGGTTCTGGTATGATTACATGTTTCAGATGTTGTACTTGATGGCAACACCCATGGCATGGCTCTCATTTTGATAAAAGTAAAGAAGTACGCAGGAGAACAGTTCAGGAGGTGCGTACCCGCAGGCATGACATACAGGGACCGCGTCCTAATACGCGGATTACCCATCCATGAGGTGCGTACCCCAGTGCACACATTCCAAGACAGTTAAGCGCCCACTCGTGGGGTTTCTCATGGTATTTAGCCAACAGTATTGGGTTATCATGGTTTTGGTCCGTGGTATTGCTTATTTTATTATTATTATTGAGCCCCTTGATCCTTGATTTGAGGAAGAGCTTGCCTATATAAAGCCAAGGAGATCATTTGGCTTGAGTATCTTTTGGGTGATTGAATATCTTAAGATCTGATTTATTTGGGTTCTTGGTCTTAAAAGATTGATCTATAAAGGAGAAGTTAGAAGCGAATCTGCGAAGGGTTATCTCTTGAGCGCGAGTTCAGATCTGAGCATCTGACTTTATTTCAGCCCTTGGTCGAGGTACGCAGAGGCGCTGAAGGCTCAGTGCGTGGGTACGCAGAGGCGCCGAAGGTTTACTGCGTGGGTATGCAGGAGCACCTAAGGTTCAGTGCGTGGGTGCGCAGGGACAGCAAAGGTTCAGTGCGTGGGTACGGAGGGCGACTGTGGTTCAAGTGCGTACTTTCTGTAGCAGCACGCAGCGCGATTATTCTCTTGGGTGCGTACCTGCTGTGGAAGAACGCGGCGCGATAGTACAATTGGGTTCGTACTATACGCAGATCAGTGAAAGGAGAAGTGCGTGGGCACGCAGCTCAGCAGAAGAAGATCTGCGGGTATACGCAGTGAGACAGAGGGTGAAGTGCGTAGCAACGCTGGCCAGTAAAAAGAAAGCTGTGTATCTGATTTAAGGTCTTCTGTTGGTTGAATTTTTTCTGTTGATAAGATGTTCTGGTCTCTGTTCTGTTATTGTTGATCTGGTTACTACAGCTGTCTGTATAGTTTACATGTACTTGATGTATATGGATCCAGTTTGAAAATTTATGAAAAGTGGTCCTTGAAAAGAAGTAGGGGGTTGTAGCTCCCTTCCAGGAGAGACTGGAAAAACGAGAGAGAGTTGTAGCTCTCTGCAGGTTGCAGCCTGCGTACTGGTAAAGGACTGCACCAGTACAAGACCATTGTAAAAGGGGTTTCTAATTGAAAGAAGATAGAGACATATTGCGGCAGGTGGTTTTCACCCACATTGGGTTTCCACCTTATATCTGGTGTTCTTTGATGTGACTGTCTGCTTTTCTTATTCATGCTCATTATTTATGGTATTGGTATGCAAAAATAATTCAAAGTATAAATAAGAAAGATTTGGTAAAAGAATAAGATAATACTGATTCACCCCCCCCTCTCAGTATTATTTTCAACACTTTAGTCTTTAATAAAAGACTTACCTCCGATGCTTTATCGATCGTTGCTGCTGAATAGGCTCCAGCGTACTGTGACAATTTAGTTAGATCATCGGAGGGGTCTAGTTTCTCCTTCCATACTACATTACCCGTGAGCATTTGCTATGGAAAGATAGAAGGTTGATCAAGCCTTCGTCTTTTCCTTGATCGCTTTACCACTGCTCTATGCCTCGAGCTGTAGAAAACATCCAATGGAGGAATATCTTCTACTTGTAGAATGATTTGATCGCTGGGATCTTTCGGAATTATCTC
>APFE030324803.1:0-14388 GCA_000404065.3 Pinus taeda | reverse complement strand
CCCCCTCTCAGTATTATTTCCAACATGTAACGCGTAGTGAACTGATTGATATTTACGCATACCTGCCGTGTTATGGGTATACAGAACCACATGCAAAAAATTGACGGGGCAGACACTGTTTAGGATAGTCTACGGTACGGAAGTTGTCATGCCAATGGAATATATTGTACCCAATTTGCGGATAGTAGTGATGATAGGCATGGCCGACCGCGAAGTGTTGGAAGAGAGGCTTGTGCAACTAGAAGAACTACAGGAAGAACGATTTCTGGCAGGTTTCCATCAGCAGGTACAGAAACAGTGCGAGAAAGCTTGGCACGATTGCCATATCAAGTTGCGCATGTCCAAAATCAACGATTTGGTGTTACGGTATGATAGCAAGTTCGAGAAATTCCCTGGAAAACTCTAAATGCATTGGTTGGGACCATATGTAGTCAAAGAGGTCACAGATGGTGGCGCGGTCTAGCTCAGCAATCTTAATGGAGAGCCCTTCCCAGGAAAAGTAAATGGCAGTTTCCTGAAGCTCTACACGAGTGGGCTAGCTGTCTGACTAACCGACCGAAGTATAGTCTTAGCACTTCAAGAAGTTGAAAGAAGGTGCGGGACTATAAATGAGTTTGTCGGAAAGTTGCGCAGAAACAAGGTTTTTAGTAAGGAGTGTTTATTACAGGAATCGCGGTCACACATAAAGGGTTGTACTGCTGCACAGAAAGGTAGGAAAGTGACCATTAAGGTCACTGTTCATGACAAGATGGTCAATCTACGACAACAAGGAGCAAACAACGGGCATTTTGTAGGAATTTACAGGGTAAGTTCCTTAGATAGAACACCAAAGGACACTGCTCACAAACAGAGCACAGATCAATACACCAGTATTGTTGATGTGGTTAAAACCCTCAAAGAGGGAAACAGTCCACGACCTGAGCCAACATGGCCACCTCAAGAAATTTATTAATAAAAGAATGAAAATTTACATAGGCTTCTCTCATTAACGGTTACCCTACAATGACCCTCCATGCTCTTTAAATAGAGATCATGGACCAATCAGGTGTTAAGCCATAGATCAAGTGTTGGTAATACCGAGGAGAGAATGAACCGTCAGATCACTACATATCGTGACCGTTAGATTGTAAGTTACAAAAGTACATAGTAAAGAAACACACTTTACCTAACTCTACACTAGACCAAGTTATACTTAACTATTTCCAGTGTGTCGAAATATCCTAACATCCCCCCTTAAGAACATCTTGGGATAGGATTGAAAGATGTACAAATATGACACAATAGGAGAAGGAAGGAGGCATTAGGGCCTATCCCCCCTTAGTGACAACTTCCTAAAGTCCAACCATAAGTCAAATTTTAGTAAACTTCACCTCTGTGAGAGCCTTTGTAAAGATGTCCACAACTTGATCATCTGTTGAACAATATTGCACTTGAAGAACATGGTCGTGAATGTGATTTCTAATGAAGTGCATGTGTAGTTAAATGTGTTTTTTGCACTAATGTTGGACTGGATCTTTGCATAGTTGAATGACACTTTTATTATCACACCAAAGTGTAGTCGGATGCTGCTACTGAAAGCCAAACTCTGACAGGATCTGACGAAGCCACATGGCTTCCTTACTAGCTTCTACAGCACCACGATACTCTATTTTTGCTGAAGAAAGAGAAATGGCACTTTGTTTCTTGAAAGCCCATGTAATAGGTCCTGAACCAAGAGTGAACACATAACTTGTAGTAGACTTCCGATCATCAGGGTCACCAGCCCAATCAGAATCAGTGAAACCAACCAATAGAGGAGATGCTTCTGCACTGTAATGAATCCCAAACTGGTACCTCAAACATAACGAAGTATTCTTTTAGCTGCTTTCCAATGACTTTCATGTGGGTTTTGCATAAACCAAGCAATAAGGCCAACAACAAAGGAAAGGTCAAGACGAGTATGGGTCAGATACAAAAGTTTTCCTACAAGTTGACGGTATAAGGTAGCATCTACTTCAGGGGAAGTACAAGTGATTGAAAGTTTGGCTCCAGACTGAAAGGGAGAAGGGGTTGGCTTACAATCTTCCATGTGAAAATGGTGTAGAAGATCACAGGCATACTTGGACTGGGAAAGGGAAATACCTTTCTTGGATTGCAAGACTTGAAGACCAAGAAAATAATGCAAGTGTCCTAAGTCTGTCATTTCTAACTTCTTTTTAAGGCTGGACTTCACATGGTTTATAAGGTTGGGATCATTACCAATGAGGATAATATCATCAACATAAAGAATAAGAATGATAAGAGACTTGCCCACTTTTTTGGTGTAGATAGTATTATCAGAATGAAACCTAGAAAAACCAGTTTCTAAAAGAAAGCTATCCATTTTGGCATACCAAGCCTGAGGAGCTTGCTTGAGACCATAGAGGGATTTATTAAGCTGACATACAAGGTTGGAGTTTTTTTGTATAAAGCCAATAGGTTGTTCCATATATATTTCTTCATGCAAGTCCCCATGCAAGAAGGCAGGTTTAACATCCATATGATGGACTTCCCATTTGAAAGAGGCAACAAGGGAAAGAACAAGGTGGATAAAGTTCATTTTGGCAACATGGGAGAAGGTTTCAGTATAGTCAATGCCTTGAACTTGTGAAAAACCCTTAGCAACAAGACGAGATTTATTTTTATCAAATTTTCCATCTGGTCCATACTTGGTTCTATAAACCCATTTGCATCTAACAAGTTCTCATCCCTTTGGTAGAGGAATAAGATCCCATGTATCATTTGCCAATAATGAATGATATTCTTCATTCATAGCTGCATCCCAATCTAGATGGCCTGAAGCTTCTACAAAGGTGTCAGGATCATAATTCACTGAAGCTTGAGCCAGTAAAGAAGAGGCTCTATTGAACTGAGAACGTGTACATCGCTGATCTGTAGGATCACCATCAAGAGCACCTGCTACATCCCGAGTAGCACAAACCCATTTTGGAAGCTGAGGAGCTGAAGAAGGATCTTGAGAAGGTGGGGGAGGATTGTCATCCTTGCTTTCATCATCTGAAGAAGAAATATTTTCAAAAGTAGAAGAGATAGAGAGAGGTGGAAAATTCGCCGAACTGAGCCCGTAGGCCGATATATTTTCAACAAACTTTACATCTCTTCTAATGATAACATTTTTGGACTTAAGTGGAATAAGTCTATATCCTTTGACATCTTCAAAATATCCAACAAAAATACATTTTTCACTCTTAGGTTCTAAAGCTTTATGTTTCTCATCTGGAATATGGGGCCATGCTTCACTTCCAAAAACACGAAAGTGACTTACATCTGGTTTAATTGAGCTCCATGCTTCTTCTAGAGTGATATTCATTAAAACCTTAGTAGGAGTGTGATTTATTATGTTATTTGCACAGTTAATTGCTTTTTCCCAAAAATTAAGACTAAGTCCTTTAGATTGAAGCATACAATTAACCATTTCCTTTAAGGTGCAATTCTTCCTTTCAGCTACACCATTTTGTTGTGGAGTATATGGAACAATGTGTTGCATTTGAATTCTATTCTCAATGCAAAAGTTGATGAATTTGTAGTTAACATATTCTCCGCCATTATCAGATCTTAGCTTAAGAATTTGATGTCCAGATTGTTTTTCAACAAAGGCCTTAAAGGCCAAAAACATGTTAAACACTTCACTCTTGAGTTTTAAGAAGTATACCCAAGTGCGTCTAGAGAAATCATCAATGAAAGTTAAGAAATACTTGTAGCTAGAGAATGAAACAACTAGTAGTGGATCACATAAATCACTATGCACAAGCTATAAAGGGGCTGAGGCATGCCAAGAGGCACGTTTTTCAAAACTATCTTGATGATGTTTTCCAAGTACACATTCGGAACAAACACCATCTCTGCAAGATACCATTGGAAGACCTCTCACCATATTTTCTTTACATAGATTCTAAAGGGAGCAATAGTTTAAGTGACCAAATCACTCATGCAAAAGTTTGCTCACTTCGTCATTATGAGCAACAAATATCAAGGGAAGATTTGATGACCCAAAGTTGTTAAACTTATGCAACCTTGTAGAATCATCAACAATGCTAGTAGCTAAAATATGTCTAGGATCTCTTAGGTTCATAATTACATCATTGTGAGGTGAAAAGTTAACGATTTTACCTTCACCTGAATGAGTTATCTGATATATAGATAGAAGGTTGCAGGACAAGGTTGGAACACATAATACATCATTAAATTGACCATTGTCTGTATGTACAGTTCCAGTTCCTACAACACTAAGAGATCTATCATCACCAACATATATATTTTTCGTGTTACAATCATTTAAAGAAGAAAACATGGATTTGTTTTTGGAAATGTGATAAGAAGCTCCAGAATCAATGAGCCACTCATGAGAATTAGAAGAAGAAGATACATTTAGTGCATATCCAGACTGAGATGTTTGACAACCACATGCAAAAAGTGTTATTCCTGAAGATGAAGTTTAAGTTGAAGAGTGCTCCAAATGGATGTTATGCTTCTTCATTGTCGATTCCAAGGCTTCCATCTTCTTAAAGCATTTGGATTCTAAGTGGCCATCTTGATTACAAAAGTGACAATGTTTATCAGTCTTCTTCCCTTTTCTTTTATTTGCCTTATCATTTTGTTGAAATGATTTTTCATTTTGAGGCTGAAATTGCTTAGGACCCTTGTTTGGTTTAGGACCATTCTTTTTAGGATATAGCTTCTTAGGATTCTTTGACTTTGGTTGCTGCTGGGTGGCTAAGGCTTTCTTATAAGAGTTTCCAAGATTAAGAAGACTAAGGTGTAAGAGTTTTTCTTGTTCTCTTATTAAAGAATCACAAAAAGAATCAAAGGAAGGGGACTTGTAGTCTTGTCCTTGAGAAATGAAGGCTTGTCTTATAGAATGGAAGGTGGAAACAAACACAGAGTAGGCTAGTCCCAACTTAGTAAGAATGGAATAGATAAGGTTGCCATCTTATTTCTTAACCTTAACACCTTCCAAGAGAAGTATAAGGGTCTTGAACCTGGACAGAAAATCTTCAATGGAAGAAAAATTATTGGGGTCCAATATAAGCAACTCATTTTCAAGTTGATGGGCTCTAAGTTCATTTTTAATTCCAAAAACTTTAGTGATCTGTTTCATTGCTTCATCAGGAGTATCAAGTTCTACGATATGGAATCTAAGGTCTGGAAAAATAGACATCCCTATTAACCCACGTTCTTGATCTTTCCTATTTTCCCATTTGGCTGCCTTACCTTCATCTTTCGGTTTGGTTTCTTGGCCTGAGGCTATTCTATAAAGACCTTTGCTTCTAAGTAAATCCACAATGTAGGACCACCATTGGAAGTAGTTGGTGCTGTCAAGAATAACTTGGCATGGACTTTCCATTTTAATAGAAAATAAAGCTATAGATGCTGAAACTAAGTGTTCCAATGTAAAGATCTCAAAAAATTAGGCTAGTTAAAAAAAACAGCGCTAAAAACGGCTTCTGGATGAAGAAGTTATGGCTTTTTGAAGAAATGTTGTTGAAGATGCTGACGAAGTGCAGGAATGTGCGGAAATGAATGATAATGTTATATAAAAAAAATCTGCCCCCTTTCCAAAATTAATATAATTAGCTCAACAAAAAAGAAGACTTGAACTCAAGACCTCCACTCTCATAATGTAGCTTTGGACCAAGTGATCTAGATTAAAATGTTGGCAATTTTTTGGAAAAGAGGAAGGGGGGGTTTGTTTTTTTAGTCACTGAAGTTTTGGGCTGCGTGTTTACTTGAGAAAGCTCTTTTTTCCCTACAAAACAAAAAACAAAAAACCCAACACGGACATACAGAAAAAAAACAAACCTCATGGCTTGAAGTTAGCTTCAGTTGGAAACTAAATATTTTCCTTAATGTTACTGATTTTCCGAGATCACACTAAGGCGCGGTGGAAAAGAGCATACACATGAGAAAAATCCTTTCTTTATGTTTTTTATTTTCCTAGATTGCACAGAGTCACAGGGTAAAGAGAATACGCAGAAATGAAAGGTATATATCCGATAATAAAAAAAGCAAAGAGCTAAATAAACTGAAATATACAGAGAGAAAATAACTAGAAACTGCAAATAAACTCTGTATACCTCTAGATCTTAAAAATGTGTAGCTAGGGCTACCAGAAACCTTTTCGCATGAAACGAAAAGGGCTCCTCACTGGAACAGATGCTCCTAACACAATAGAGTAGTCCTCTTGCCCTGAAAGCAGTAAGAAATAGTAGATTTAGGAAACGACATTCGGATGCAGTTCTACCAGCTTCAGATTTGGATCACCAACGGATGTGCCCCTCAAATATCTCTGATACCATGTAGGAATTTACAGGGTAAGTTCCTCAGACAGAACACCAAAGGACACCACTCACAAATAGATCACAGATCAATACACCAGTATTGTTGACGTGGTTAAAACCCTCAAAGAGGGAAACAGTCCACAGCCTGAGCCAACGCGGCCACTTCAGGCAATTTATTAATAAAAGAATGAAAAATTACATAAGCTTCTCTCATGAACGGTTACCCTACAAATGACCCTCCATGCTCTTTACATAGAGATTATGGACCAATCGGGTGTTAAGCCACAGATCAAGTGTCGGTAATACCGAGGAGAGAATGAACTTTCAGATCACTACATATCGTGGTCGTTGGATTGTAAGTTACAAAAGTACATAGTAAAGGAACACACTTTACCTAACTCTACACTAGACCAAGTTATACTTAACTATTTCCTATGTGTCAAAATATCTTAACACATTTAAGACATGAAGTCAGTACAAGATTTGAAATGATCTCCATTCTGTATCGCATTAATGCACCAGAAAAAGAGGGAACGATCAAATTTGAATATTGGTCGACTTATAAATCACAGTTGGTCATCTACCGAATAAACCATGGCATTGTGAGACTTAAGTTATTGAGTTACCTGATAGATATGGACCTGTCCAACTTCGACTCTTTGCGAATAAACCCAGAGAAACATGAACTTTGGGATAACATAATGCTGACGACCGAAGTCACCATGCCGAGCCCAATGCCAATGGTGAGAAATATACCACAAATTCCCAGATAGATAGCAGGTCTGGTCTGAATGTCATCGCGAAACTTGTGGTCTGGTAAGCGATCTATGAAAGATAAGGGCGATATGGTGAATCTTGGGCTAAAAGACATAATGCCATGGAAAAGTGCACCCCTAGGCTATGTGCCCTTATTGAAACTTGAAGATTGGGACCTCACGGACAACAACATCTCTCTTGCAAAAATGCAACACAAGCTTCAATAGATATTGAGTATACGGGACCAGAAATCGCAAACTTGCTGCTCTTGCACAAAGAGTTCATGGCTTTGGCATCTCAACTAGAGCTAAAATCCTATGAGGAGCCGCTTTGTGTTAACTGAGCAGAGAAGAATGAGCATCATTGGTTATGTGAATTAGTAGGGGCAATGGAGTAGGAGCTTGGAGAAGTTTTGCAGGAGGCAAGTATGGAACAACGAAGCATAGTATGTCACTCACAGGGATGGTGAACTGCAAAGCCTTGGCAGCGCATCTTGCTACACTGACGGGTGACTCAAGACAAGTCACGATGATTGTGTTGGAGGGTTGTTGGGTAGTGGATCCCCCGCGTAACGGTTTTGGGGCTTAAAGCCCACATTTTTGGGTATCGTATTGTAAAAGCTCCGCGAAGTGCGCAAAGCGCGAATTACAATGGGTCAAGTCTAAGGGTAGTCTGCCCTAAAATATTGTAAAGTAATCTAGAATGTGTTAACCTACCCATGGTCCACAGACCATGGGAATGTATAAATAAGAGCAAGGCTCTAAGTGTAAAAGGAAGTTTTTGTAATGTAAGAAATGGTATGGGCATCTAAAGGTGATATTTGATCTGAATCTGTAAGTCCGAAGTTTGGGGTGTAATAATAGACAGAGGCTCCGCAGTTGTGTGCGAGGAGGCCTGGTAGAGTCTGCAGTTGTGTGCGCGGACCCCTGCAGCTGTGTGCGTAGGGTAGGAAGTGGATTGGAACTGAAAAAGTAATTAATAAAGATAAGTTGATTTTGGAATCTTGAGTACCTATTTCTATATTCTGGTTTATACATCTGTTCACGACTTATGATTACGCGCATGTCCGTTTATGTTAAATGGTAACTGAATGTATTGTGCCTTCGTAACTTAACACAAGATCTATAATAATCTTAAGCACAGAAAAGGGTAAATTGCATTCACGCTTGTCTAAGGCAGTTACTTTGAAAAGTTAGCTACACGGAAGTAACGCCACGCATAGGATCGATCTGCGAACCCTTAGATCACATCGAGACATCCCCAGGGTGTAGAAACCTAGTTCCAACACCCTCCCATACTATCTCGGGTGAGAATTCAGTCCGTGCTCCGCAGACTATTGCCGAAAGGGCCGGTAGTGTCGGGATTTGTTTGGCTAAACATCGCTGAACCTGGGTCAGGCCCCAATAAGCCAACAATTAGTTGTTTTATGTGGGGTTTAATCCTTATCAAGTTTGAAGTTCAAATCTTATGGGTGGGTTTGAGGCCAGAGCTAATTGTGAAATTGCATTGTCTAAAAAAACATCTGAGCTTCTATCAACTACTTTGGTCACAAAACCTAGTAATGGGACAAATCGTTTCTTCATCCAATATTAAAACTAGCCCTGACTTATATATAACTTAATATTGCAAAAATAAAATAAATCCATTAACATCTTTACACACAAAATCTTAAAGTTTTATAAAAGTACATACAAACATAAATAAAGTCATCTAATATGAATATAGATGTATTTTATTACAATAGCGATGAATATTAATCTAGATGTATTTTATTACCATAGCAATAGATAAGATTGGATGACAATACCTTGTTCATGGTGTACTTTATGCCTTAATTACTAATAATAATAATTATTAAATTAATTGATTAGATTCCTTGGTACATAGTTGATTTAACATATAAACTATTAAAATCAATATTATATTTATTTTTTATTTTAGACATATTTTTAACATAAATGATTAGTTATAATATTAAAAGCATTGTAATTTAATTCATAAATAGATGATGTACAAGATTTCCAAACTATGAAAGGATTTCAATTTTGGTAGATCATGTGCCCTATGAGATAGGAAAGTGTCCACTTAGTGTGTTTGTTTTTTCGTATGAAATTATTTTCATTAATAAATGCATATAGAGTCTTTCAAGTTAGTTGCATATAAATTTAAAAAAGTAATACATGATGATCTTTGTCTATTCCTCCAATGTTTCTTGATACGGTGTAATCATTTTTTATAGAACTAGTATGTCCTTTTGTACTATTTCTTAGGAATTGTTTTTCAATGATTCCTCTTCCATTATAGTATTTTCTCTTTTAATCACAAAGGAGTAGTTTTCTCCTTTGCTTCCATCGCCTCTACCTAACTACATATGTAATTGGCATTATGAACACTCTATTGATGGGACTATTGTGTGAGGAGATATATGTGGCTTCTTTTACAATAGTGAGTCACCCGACTTCATGAATAATCACCCATCTTTATTAGATGAGTCACCCATCCTTGTATGGTTGTAATATTTGTTCAAGGGGCTAGTGAAAGTGATGTTCTCATTCTACATAATAAGGTTATGATCCAAATTTATGAAGAGAATGAAATGATATATAAATTTATAGCCAAAACAAAGAGACACAGTGAAACTTGACTTCTTTTAATAAATGGAAAATTTTGAAACTATATACCTGCATAATGGAAACAAACTAGCACAAATGATGGTAGCTTATATCCTAGAAGAGATGTGATGGTGAAACGCCTTTGCTAGGTTTTCTTAAAATGAGTCTCGAATGCCTTTTTATCACAAATAAATTAAAAACCCTAAACATCTAAAAACCTAACCCTAGGAGATGAAGCATTGAAGGCTTGTGGGCCCCGATGGGGTAAGTGAAAATGTTAATTTCTCGGGTTCTTAACTTTGACATACGATCTTTGTTTGGCGTGCATGATATCCTATTATAAAGGATTATCTCAGAAGTACATTTTATGACTTTTGTTTGTTTGTTTCCCCACAAAATGTCGTTTAAGACCTCAAAATGGATATGGAATTTCAAGACCTAAAAATTGTAGAAACAATTGCGATAATAGAAATTATGTTGTGGCCCAGTGCAATAGGTGGGTGGCCACATATATCCGCATAAACTAGTCCTCCCCACTTATGAGGCATTGGTATCCATTGTGTTGAGTGACTCCATGATATGGGAAAGCTTCTGCTAAACTTGGCCTGTAGTGAGCCGCTTTCCTTGGTGTACAAGTTGACTTGCTTTCAAAACCTAATATAATTGGATCCTCTCTTCATGTGTGCTCTTAATCTAAGTGTCCATGATTTTGTCAATTGTGGCCTATCCAATGTAATCTAGGTTGAGCACCTTTGTGTCAACTGCTTTGTGATTTCTGATGTGTCAACAGATGGTGGAAAAGTATGGTCGAAGGCGGTTCACATTGAACACTGGGTGTAGGCCAAGGAAGGGGGGTATACTTAGCACAAAATCATTGTCACCAATAGCCTTGATGATGGTGTAAGGTTAATAGTGAGTGGTTGAAGCTTCTAATGAACCCCTACAAGATGTTCCTTATACAAATGCAACCAAACCTTATCTCCCACTTGTGTGGAACTTGGTGCTGATCATGGCATTGTTTGTACTTAGTATTGGATTTTCATAAGATATCATGGACCTACAAGTAGATGTGTTGAATTCATTCAATAAAATTGGTATTTTTTTCGGTTTCAAATTGAACATGTGTTGATTCTCCCTGTGCAGTTGCAAGGGGTAGTGCAACATCAATGTAACCTAATGGATGAAATCCCAAGCCCACCTAAAAGGGGTTGTGACCAATTGAGCTATGGTGAGGTTTATTGTAGTTGTGTTGAGCATAAGGGAGACTCTCATCCCATGTTCGTGGATGCTTGGATTTGTACATGTGAAAATGTGCATGATCATCCCATGGATGACCTATGTCTAGTCATCAGTCTAGTGGTGCAAGGAAGTTGATTTGGTGAGATTGGAGTCTAGCAATGATTAGAGGCTCAACCAAAATGTGCTTATAAACCTATTATCTCAATCTCATATGATGGTCTATGAGATCCTAAAATGTACCCACACCCATTCAAAGTAGAGCTTCGTAGTGGCTTCTTCTATGATACTCTTCTTGCAGGCAACCATAATGGCCATTTTAGAAAATCCATCAATGACCACAAACACATAATCATTACCATGCTTGGTATAAGGAAGGCCATACATATAGTCCATTGATATGGATTCTTGAGGTTGGTTAAGAGTGGAAGAGGGGTGTCTAATCCTTGCTTCTTAACGGGAGTTTTGGAAATGTCATAGGTGGTGCAAGACCTTATATACTAGCCAACATTTGGTCAAAGTTTCCACCAATCAAAATACTTTTATAATATTTCCACTTTCTTCTCCACAACAAATTGCCCTACTACTTGATTGTCATGTGCCTCCTAGATCAGTTGGGCATGCTCACTTGAAGGTACACAAAGGTTTCCCATGTAGCACAACAATGCATCATGGAGGTGGAAGTCTTCAACTTGTTTTCCTGCCAACAACATCTAGTATATGGTAGTGAATTCCAAGTCATTGTTGTATATTTATGGCCATTTAGAGGTCTCATTGTAATAGCCCCAAGTTAAAATTTCAAGTAATAAAGTTAATAAAGGAAAAATAAGACCAAGGTCAAGGGGCACTTATTCCAAGCTGAATGTTGGATGAAATATCCTAGTGTGCATCAGTTGTTGTGTATTATGGTTAAGGGAAAATTGGCAAAGGAAATGGTAAAGGATTTGAAAAGAAAAAAAGGTATTATTGACATTTTATTTAATGGAAATAAAGGAAAATAGGAGAAAAAGGAGGTGAAAGGTCATAGGTTGTATGTGAGGAGGAAATTGAAGGAAAATGGAGAAAAAATGAAGAAATTAGAGGCATCAATAATAAAAAGATATCAAAACATCAGTTTGTCGCCTTTTTGTTAGTTCATTTTCAGAATTGGTTTTCATAGAGGAGAAGAGAACCAAGAGGAGAAGGAAAACAAGCAAGCAAAGGAAGGAAAAGGAAGGAAAAGGAAAGCAAAACAAAGTAAGGATCAAGCAAGGAAAGGTTGGATCAATCAAATTCAATAGGAGCACTTGCAGGTAACAGGTTGCATGTATGATTTATTAGCTGGTTTTGGCATGCATGGTATGTGCATGTGTGTATTTGGTTTCATTACTATCAATGGCATGGATTTTTCTAGGTTTTGAGAGTGGGTTTTCGCCTTGCCTTTGCCATTTCCGGATATCTAAGGTGTGACAGGATTCTTTCTTGGTTGATCTTTTGACTGCCAACAGGTTTTCGATTCGGGTGAGGTGGTCTTAGGAAAAAACCAAGGGTTTGGGGTGGAGATGGTCTTCTCTGGGAAGCCCTCAACAGGTAGGTGGAGACAGGAAAAGTCCTCAAGGGATGGTGAAGGAATTTTGAGGCATCCAAGCTAGGTTTGATTTTGTGATCTTGGGTCCGATTTAGGTGAGATCATGGTATGGTGAGGGTGGAGGTGGTTTAACCTTTGGATTCCCTTGGTTGTTTATGGATTGGTTTATCACATGAGATCCCACATTCATGCTTGGAATATGGCATGGGGATGATTGGATGAAAGAAATATTTGGCTAAGCCTAATCTATGGTCAGGTGGTACGTGGAAGTCCCTAAATTGGCCAACTTTTGCATATGGTTAATAAGAGCTAAGTTTCTCTTGTCTTTGATAAGTAAATGTACTTGCTATTATGTGGCTTCAATGGTTGTTCTATAATTGTTATCTATCTGGTTATTTTTAAATCTCAGATAAGTTTTTAGATCCTTATGTTTAGATATGCATTCATGACTTGTAGGTTGCATGTTCATAATGTGCTGGATGAAATGTCAGTCTTGGTTGGGAGAGGGTAGGTCAGGTCTTAGTTTAAGTTTTGATTTGGAAGCCTTGTTTCTATGTGATTCATCATTTATGGAAGTTTCACTGAGTTCTGAGAAGGGGCCTGAGTCTTATCCCTGAAAATCTGGCTCAAAATTCAGGGCTGATGGCATAGAACTAACTAAAAAAGTCCACATTTGTTGGGAAGCAAGCCTATGGGTGAGATTGGAGGATTACATTCACTTAGAGGACTTGGAAAGGGAGTTATTGAAGCTCTAGGTCAGTGAAACTGTCAGGCCAGGAGGTAACTCAAATGAATTGTGTTTATTCATTTAGATTGTTCATAGTTATATACATGAGGGAATGACTCTTGGGTTTCACCTCATGATGACTATTCCTTTTCCATTATTTATTATTTACATTATTTACAACTGTTCACCCAATCCCCATGATTAGGTTTCAACATTCCCCCCCTTAATTTGAAGGGATGTTGGTGAGTCCAAGCATCATTCTGAATCTTTCAATATTTTCTCTTCCAAACGCTTTGGTGAAGATGTATGCAATCTGCTCATTAGTGGAACAATAGCGTAGATGGATTGTCTTGGCCTCAACATGATGTCGAATTAGATGGTATTTTGTATTGATGTGTTTCATTCGATCATGGAACTTTGGGTTCTTGGCCAACTTTATTGTAGAGGTGTTGTCAATCATGAGTGGAGTTGAATCTACTTGTTTTACCTACAAATCTTCCAAAACTTTCCTGAGCCACACAATTTCTTTTGTTGCCTTAACTGCTGCCACATATTCTGCCTCTGTTGTGGAATATGTTGGAACTAATTGTTTGTGTGATATATAAGAGACAACATCTAATCCAAGACTCATAGCATAACCAGAAGTAGATACCCCAATTTCTTTGTCTCCATTGAAGTCTGAATCAGAGTATCCAATCAAGCTGAAGTCGCCCACCTGTGTATACTTGAGTCCAAAGTCTTGAGTTCCCTTTAAGTACTTTAGAACTCTTTTTGCAGTAGACCAATGTCTCTCACAAGGCTTTTTCATAAACCTGGAGAAGATTCCAACAACAAACAAAATCTCTGGTCTAGTAGTAGTCAAGTAGTTGAGACCTCCTACAAGATGTCTATACTTTGTTGAATTCTCGAACTTAAACTTGTACATGAGATGGTTTGTCCAACCTGAATTTGAGGAGGAATTACATGCCATTGTCTCGCCTGAGATAACATAAATTGAATATAGATAAAGTTTAAATTATAGTGCATTGGATATCACAGATTGACTAACTATCCATTTATGGATTACAGTTTTTCCAAAACAATATCATCACTTTCAAACAATTTGAATTTTAGAAAATGGACATAAATTCACTTAATTGGCTATCGCAAGTTGTCATCGTCACGTTTAGGAGATCA
>APFE030324801.1:0-16721 GCA_000404065.3 Pinus taeda | reverse complement strand
ATGACCCTATAAAAACTAATTTCCCTCTTTAGTCACTCTTATTGTGCAATTGAAAGTGAAAATTTCGTGCTAGAGGCAAAGAAGGCGATTTCGTGGCAATTTTCTACAAATTCAGTGCTTGGGAAGGTGCGCGGTCATTTCACAGGTGTGCGCGGCTTCCTGGGTGGTGCGCGGCTCTGTGGTGAGTTTTCTGTTGAAGAAAACTACACAGGCGCGACTCTGACAGTGGTGCGCGGCTTTTTTGGGGAGGTGCGCGGTCATTCTGGCAGCCTGCATAAAAACTCACCCAAACAGTAAAATTTCTCCAAGTCCTCTCAAATTTGTCAAGGTTCAGGAAATGTATCACAGGGTGCACAGGAAATGTTACGCCTTTTACCTCATACTTTTGTGGATCCATCTGAACTTCATAAGCTTGTTGAGTCAACCAAAAATGTACCAAACACTTCAAAGGGCTCAAAATTCTCCAGACAAAATTTTCAGGTATTTTCTTGTATTGTAACATCCAAGGATATGGTTGCACCCAAGGATCTTTCAAAGCAGTTTGATAAAGATGATTATTACACACACTCAGAACTTTATTACCCAGTGTTCTATGAAAAAAATAGCGTGGGTGTTCTACTTCCACAACATTTCCATTCATTCACTGATGAGCAAAGGCTTCGAGCACTTCAATTAAATTCTTGGCAACTACTGAGACTACTAAAAGCACGTTTGCCCAATTCGAAGTGTATTATATCATTAAACAATAAGGAAACACATAATGAATATTTGGAAAGAGAAATGGGCGGTGAACCAATGGATGCAAGACTATGCTATTTATTTACAAGAGCTATTTTCCTGCATGATTCTTGACAACAGCAAGAAAGCTGTCTAGATTTTGATCAGTGCATTTATGATAAAGATCCAAAACTCGCAGTGGAGGCCTATACTGAGTTCTTAAAGACTGCATCGGAATATTTGGCAAGAGGAAACACTGAGAAGCCATCAGTTTTGCTCGCATTGGGAGGGTTTTTAATGTTTGGATCTTTGGTTTTTCTTCTTGGTATTTCATTCAGAGTGCGCCAAGCATTAAGTGAAATGTCAGAACGCCTTTCCCTTAAGATTGAGGAACGAAATCATACTGGAAATCTAGAAAAAATAATAGCTATTTTTGGAATTTGCTTTCATGTGCTTAGTCTGGGATCTAGCTCATTGGTGGAGGAAGAGTAGTATACATGGTATTTTCTTTTATCAACATTGTGCATTACTCTTATACACAGAACATGTCAAGTTTGGAATTCTTAATCAGAAGAAAAATTTGAATTTTTCTGGTCTCAGGACCAACTAAAGTTGAGAAAGAATCTTAATTTTCAATGCCATAGCAGCAATATGGAGAGTCCAAATACAACTTTGGGATTGAATTGTGAACGTGCAGGATCATTACATGCTCAGCAACTTAGCACTTGTCAGTTTTTAGCTGTCATCCTTGTGTTGATCGCTGGAAAACTTTTAAAATCATGGCATCACAGTGGTGTCAATTGGGTCTATTTTCCAGACATTGCAAAGTGGCTAGATTACAGCGGCCCTCATGTTACAAAATCTTTACGACTCCAACCGATACAGATGTCATTTCTTAGGTGGCAGTTATTGCATTATGGTTGCATTTGATTATGTGGCGGTTTGACCCGTATTTTAGTAAAGCAGCAGAACGTATCTCCAGAAATTGAGAGCAGTTGCAAAGTGGCAGTCAAGGATCGTTTGCCTATTTCGGTCTTCATGCTGGAATAATGAAAGCTTTCTATCTTTAATAGCAAATGGAGGATTTTGTGTTGTCTATCATAGCCAAAGAATGTGATTTGATTTCAATCCTGATCCTATGAAGATTTGCGCTCCATGTGTTAGCCAGCAGAGGATTTCAAAAGAAACGCATTTGCCTATTTTAATCCGTAGCCCTGATTCTATGAGGTCTTAGCACCAGATTTTCTCTTAATGAGCCAATTGTCAAAAGAGTCAGAGAAACGCTGTACCATGTAGAGAATAGATGTAACGTTTTTATTTTTATTTTTGGTGATGCTAGTTAAAACAGCGCCCCTGTTTTGGGCAGCAGTTTTATTTATTGTATTAAAAATGTCATTTGTAGAGAAAGGGGAGAGAGAGTTTTTCTGAGTGCTGGGAGCTGCTGGAGCGTAGCAGAGCTTTCTTGTACAGTCTTTGACAGAGTTTTTAATGAAAATTTCACAGCTCTGTTTGCTGAGATTCATGTGGTATGTTGATTTAGCATAAGTTTTCCCTTTGTCTCATATGTAAACTGTTATGTTTCATTCACCTCATGATCATATCTAATTGAGCAAATGAAGTGTTTAGGTAGGAATTCATAGTATTGTATGCTCCTCCTATAAATTTACTCATATTCAATGTTTTCTCCTATTTAAGGAGGATTCAAAGTATTATTTGCCCTCCTTAGCTCCTCACCAGTCTTGCCATCCCATATTAAATCTAGATTTGGTGTTAAATTGCTTGCCTACCTTGCCTCAGTTAATAATCTGTGTAGTCATTATATTTCTCTGTTCAAGCTGTGATTTTGCCCATGCAGCCCAGAAAAGCCCCGTCATTTAATTAAAAACCCAAAAATCTTTAAATCAACCCCCCTTATCAATTTACTAGCCTAATATCTTTGATCCTAATTGGTCAGCTTATCATATTGAAAGATCTACCGAATCTGACCCGAGAGAGCCTTCTCATACCTCGTAGGGCTAGCTACGAGGTGAAATGGTTTGATGTAGCCTTGAGAGTTTGTCTATCTCAGCCTAGGTGAATTCCAAGCGCTAACCCAAGGATAGTCACTTCCTTCTCTTTCCTCTTCTTAGTTGATATTTTTGGGCTTTCAAACTACTCTTGAGCCTCTACGAAGGAATGTCTATCAATATCCACAAATTCTATCTAGGGAATGTGGTGCTAAAAAATTTCTAATGCATTTATCACTAGCAATGTAAGTAGGTCGTGATGGGCCTTGTAAGTTTTCTTACCCTAATTTACCTTGGTAATCATCTCCTTAAGGGAGTGGAAAAGGAAGTATGGGATGCTTAATCATTCATGAGTTGGAAAGTTAGATCGAAATCTCAACTGGTAGAGGAGCCTGAATTGCTAAGCATACATTATGCTTAGCCTTCCCTCACAAGAAATGTATTCTAGAACATGATATACTATCTCATCCAAAGGGTAAGGAAGGATTTTCCTTATGGTACCATTCTTATCCTCATTTTTATTTTCATTAGGGAGAAACAATCCTCTCTTGCAATGAAAATTTCCTTTCTTTATTCTTTACTGCAATCTGACCCCTTTGGGAGAGTGGTGACACTGATTGGATTTTTATCAACATATATTACCATCCCTTTAACTGTAGTGATTACTTCTTGTCCTTCATGGTGTTTTAAGTTCCTAAACAATTCAGAGGAACTTCATCATTATACCCTATGAGCTTTTCAAAGAAGCCCAACCAATGACAATTTTATAGGATGACCATAACTTCAAGATTTTGATGTATCCTCGAGGTATGCATGGGATATCTTCTACAAAATTCTCCCCCCATTGAGTATGAAAATATATTAGGAGTATGATATTTTTTCACAAGTTTGGACAAGTTTCTAGGAAGGGAAAAAATATTGTGTCTATATTGTTACAGGAATTGTGGCAGTAAGGGATTTTGACTGTTGTAATTTCTAAAAAGAAAAATGCATAGTCTTCAACTAAACAAATTAACTCTCCATAATCAGTTCATTCAATATGTTTATAGGCAAAAAAATAAATCTGAGAGGAAAAAATAATTGATTCGCTGTTCCTCTATTACTTTACTTCCTTAACACAGAAAGTATGATGACTGGTAAATTTTAACAATTAAATAACAAACCTTATTCCAAATGTAAGTAAAATGCTAGAAAGAGCTTCGACTTATGGATTTTGGAAAGAAATAAACCTATTTTTGTCTTATCTAGGGTCTCTATGAGAAATTGAAATGATGCTATGTATTCCTATATTAAAACCCTCCCTCCTATAGTTTCTTACAGTATGCCTACTATAACTCTACGATTCTGAACTTAATACCTTGTAGCACCCTATTGTAGTGGGGATTTTTAACACTTGGGTGCATATAAAATGTTAAATGAGAATAGGTGGTGGACTTCTAGTTGATGTATTGCTTAAGTGGAGATGCTTTTGGGTCATGGATGGGGGAAGCTTAGCACACAACATTCAAGCTAGCCCTACCTACCCCTATTGGTTTTTATGTAACTTGTACTCCCACATTATCTAGTCATCAATAGGCAACAACGACCACCTTTTAAAAACATAATCTAGTTTGTCGCATTCATCCTCCACATATGGGAATAAATTTTAGACAAAGTGGATTTTTTCTACCAAACTATTTGAGACCTTTATTAGTTTATATGGCTATAAAATCATTCTCTTTTTGCATAAACAATTATTCATTATGCTTCAAATGAATTCATAGGGTCAGTGTTATATATTTCATACTTGATGCTTACCTTTTCATGATGTAGGAGGATGCTTTTTCTGTACTTGCGGGCTTTTCAAGGTGATGTTGGCTATCAAATAGTCATGTAGCTAGTCAGGTCTATTTTTCAGGGATAGAAGGAGTGATCATATTTAATTTGTTGATCCCTTTATGAAGGTTTCACTCTTCTTTAGATATGTTTTTTTGCTCCAAAGATTTAGCCTATAGGATCTTTGCAGGGTACTAAAGGAATGTGTAGTCTCTTGTAGTAGTCATAGAGGTCCCTCATCCTCACTAAAATATCATTCCACAATGTCAAATAGACTTGATAATTCATGGAGGGACAATTGATGTTAATGGAAATGGATTTGATTGTGGTTGTGGTGGATAAAAATAAGAAAATGAGTTGTTTCAAGGCTAGAAATGACAAACAGTGAAGGGGAATGTGGCACATGATGTATGGTGATGGAGGAGCCAGATCTTAGGATGCTCCTAGTGCTTTCCGTTAGCTCAGGTGAAAATAAATTCCTCAACTTGTGGCTCTTTCTCAAAATTGGGTCATCCTGTAGCATTACAGGAGTTTCCTATAGCAGTTCAAGGAAGATGACAAAAATGCATGGGAAAGATTTAATGTTGAAGGTTTGAAATGGTGGATAATGAAAGTAGATGGAAAATAGTGCAGGAGTGTTTTTTTGTCCCACTTGGAGTGTTGAAATTGATGCCTTGGGCCAAATGTGTAGATTGAATTTGTTTACCTTGTCTTGTTGTTCTTTTCCTGTAGTACTTGCATAAGTTAAGGTGAGACAAAAGCATTTTTTTTCTTGTTTTTTTTCCCTTTTTTCAAGGCCTACTAGTTTCCTCATGGGGGTTTTTAGCGAGTGGGTCCACCCCAAGTTCCTTGGAGAAGGTTATCACCTAGATTTATTTACTTGTTTTTCTTTTTAGACTTACAAGCTTCCTCATAAAGGTTTTTAGCCAATGAGTATGCCTCAAATGCCTCAAAGGAGTTTTTGGCTTGAGGTTATTTTTTCTATTGTTCAATGACTGAATGGATTGGAAGCCATGATTCTCTCAATAAGATTCAGTTCCTGTCTTATTTAATTGGTAAACACGTCCCCTGGAGAGGGGCTTCTTGTAGAATTTCAATCGATATCCATTAAGCAAGAGTGGAACTTTCTCCTCATTGATAGTCTTGATTTATACTAAACCATTATCATAGCACTTTTCAACCAGACAAGGCCCCAACCATCTAGTCATTAGCTTACCCTTTAAATATTTAAACCTAGAGTCATACAAGAGGGTGAAATCACTCTCTTGGAAGTCTCTAGATTTGATGTGCTTGTCATGCCAAGCTTTTCTTTGTAGTTAGACTACTTCGGTGTGCAATAAGGCCTGTATTCTATATTCATCTAGTGCATTCAATTACTGCAATATCTCAACATATGATTTAGTTAAATTAATATCAAGTCAGGCTACCATTCTCAACGTGTTATATTCAAATTCAATTAACAACAAATATTTCTTACCATAGACTAAATCATAGGGGATACATCAAATAATGGTCTTCCATGTGGTGTTGTAGGCTCAAGTGGCCTCAACAAGTCTCCCTACCCTATCCTTTTTGTTCTTGTTTATCTCCTTGGTCAAAGTTCTCTTTAATTCCCTATTAGTAACCTCCACTTTTCCATTTACTTGAGGGTAATATGGGGTATACTTCCAATGTTGTATGTGGTGTTGTTGCATTATCTCATTGAACAAATTAGAGGTGAATTAGGAGCCTTGGTCTGTCACCAATGCTCTTGGAAAACTAAACTTATATAATATATTCTCCCATAGAAACTTGACCACTTTCTATTCTATTGTTGCTTTCACTACCTTCAATTTATCCCACTTTGTCGAGTATTCTGTGTAAACAATGATGTACTTATTTTTCCCATATGGGGGGGTCAACGGGAGTAATGAAGTCTGTGCCCCACTTATAAAATGGATCAAAATACACCTAAGGTTGGAGGGGCATCTCATCCTTCCGAATAGGTTTCCTCATCCTTTGGAATTCATCACATTGGAAAGTATATATTTGGGCATCCTTATAAAGAGTTGGCCAAAAGTATCCTACTTGCATGATATTGTAGGTTGTACTCTTTGTAGAAAAATACCCCCCAAAGGTTCTATCATGACACACTAAGAGGATGTCATAAAATTCATATTCCCTCACTAATCTTCTAAGAATATGATCAGGCTCCAACTTGAAGAGGTTTCCCCCAATCCAAGTGTAGGAGATACTCTTTCTAATAATAATGTTTTTCTCATTCAAAGATAGGTGAGGAAGGAATTGGACAATAGATACAAAATTGGAAATGTCAGTAAACCATGGAGATATGAGTGATATGGCAAAGAGATGCTCGTTTGGGATTTGGCCATCTACAATATCATCTATAGATAGGGTAGTACTGACAAAACATCTTCAACAATATTCTGCTTCCCAAGTTTGTTAACAATAGTCAAATCAAATCGTTGCAACAATAATAACCACCTAATTAGTCGAGCATTCACATATGGTTTATTCATTACGTACTTGATTGCTGCATGTTCAATGTGCATGAAGACTTGAGAAGAAATGACATTTTTATCTGATTTTTTTAAAAGAATGTACAATGGAAAGAAATTCCTTTTCAGTTACTATATAGTTTAGCTTAGCCTTGGAAATATTTTTGTTAATAAAATATTTTACCTTTAAATTGTCCCAAAGTTGTACTAATGCTTTGTCTAATGCATTTGTATGGATATGGAAGGGAAAGATCCAATTCAAGTCTCTGAGGATAGGTGTAGTAATTAGTTTTCTTTAATTCCCTCAAATTATTCCTTATATAAATCTGTCCACGAATACTCAACATCTTTTGTGAGTAATGAAAATAAAGGGGAAGCAATCTTATTAAAATCCTTAATGAATCTATGATATTTCCAGCAAGGGATATAAAAATTCTAACTTTTTTTTTTTTGGTAAGAACAAGAGAAATTTTTATTATGGATATTTTGTTAGGGTCCACTTGGAGTCCTTTTGAAGAGAGGAAATTCCCTATGAAAATCCCTTCATTCATCATAAATAGTAATTTCTCATGGCTTAGGGGGAGGTTCATCTCCTTACATATTTGCAAAAATTTTCATAGGTTTGAGGGGACCTCCAGGAAATCATCCCCACAGGGTGTAAAATTATCCATGCATATTTCCACCAAATCATGCACAAGATCAAAGAATATGCTCAACACAACTCTTTGGAAGGTGGAAGGGGCATTTCATAGGCAAAATGGAATGAATTTATAAGCAAAGCCCCCCCATATTGGACATGTGAAGGTAGTCCTGTCTTGATCCTTAGTATTTATTTGGATTTGGTTATACTTTCTAAATCAATCCATGAAGGAGAAGAACCTTTTCCCAGTTAAGACATCGAGAAATTGGTAAACAAAAGGAAACAAAAAATGATATTTCCTAGTGACTTTGTTGAGTTCTTTGTAGTCAACAAAGATTCTCCATTTTCCATTTTTCTTATGGACAATGACTAGGAGAGTCACCCATTCATTATCTAAGATCAAATAGATGAATCATGCATTCAACAATTTTTGCAAATCATATTTCACAATATCTTATAATGTAGGGTTCATTCGCCTTTATGGATAGTGAACAAGTTTATCATCCTCCTTGGTGTATATATATATATGTGTGTGTGTGTGTGTATAGTTTGATAATAATATTATGAAATTAAATATATTAATAAATACAAATATTAAAACTATATTATACATATATATGTTATATAGTATATTTTGGATCAATAATGTTTTATATTTCTTACATATAATAGTTACATGACTCTATACATATATTAAGTATATACATATATATGTATATGTATATAACATATACAAATGTATGTATGTGTATATTAATATATATATTTTATTATATATATAATATATTATAAATAATATTATATATATATATATAATGGTGATGCATAAATAAGGAATTATATTTCCTTATATCTTTACAGTCCCATGCAAATGCATCAACATGCTATTTTAAGACAGTGAACAATTGGTTTTCATGAACAATCGTGAGAAAGGGGATGATTTTCAAGGTTTTAGAGGGGTTGACTTCTATGGTTTTCACATTATTTTTCTTAAAACCAATAGTTAATAAATCTTCCCATGAATTTTCTTGAGAAAAACTAGATTTCCCTATAGTTGATTCTTCTTTTAAGCCATTGATATTCATGACAATAAGGTATTGGTTTTGTAGAAATTTATCAATCAGATTATCTTCATCAATTTTATTGTTGCTAATGGTAGTTACTAATGTACATACATGGTAGGATGATGAGATGAAATATTCCTCTTCTTCTTCTTCTTCATCTACCCATGTCGAAAAGTCATCCTCAATAAGAGGCTGATTGATTGAATATAATACAATCTATTTTCATGATTTCCCATTTGTGATGGTCGTGTTCTCATCCCTACAACTAATGTATGCATCAACAATGGCTAATTAGGTTCTCCCCCTCATCAGTGGGTAGCCATTAAACTTGGAACTAGGCTGGAGGACAAGGAAATAGGTGGATACTCCTAAGAATCAATAGAGACCATTATATTTTTTATGATACCTTCAAAAGCCATTGTGGACCTATCAACAAGATATAGTGCAATATATTTCTTCGTTAGAGATCCTTGGAGGTTAAGTTTGAGCATGGTTTCCTTGGTCATGACATTTTCAACTCTAGATCAATGAGAGTGTTTGGAACTGCAATCTCATTGATGTGTACATCTACTACTAGGCCCCCAGGATCTAAGTACTTGGGGATGATTACTCTCCTAAGCATAAGATCATATAGCTACCCTATGACATTAATAGCAGGGAATCCTTTTATTTCTCCCAGGAATTTTAAGACATTCCTATTTGATGAACTTGTTGTAGATAGGAACATCTTTGATAGCTTGAAGGAGGGGGATATTGACACACATATTTTTTAGTTTTCCGAGAAATTCAGCTTCTTCTAGGGTGTGTGCTTTGTGGGTTGTCAACCTTTTAGGATAGGGATTTTTTTATCAAGTAACATGAGCTACATGTTCTTCCTTCTCTTCCTAAATATTCTCTATTAAAGGAGGTGGATGAACATTTGGAAGGAACTTCCTAGACCTTTGGTTGATTTCATGGATTTTTCGACATATGGTTGGCATGTAGTTTCTCCAATGTAAATTAGTTTTGTAACACCCTCCTCCCACATCTACCCAAGTAAGTGACCAACCAGGGTAAACATGTGATGATAAGTTACTGTGATATGATTTGAATCCCTATGTGTTAGTTAAGGAAGTGGAATTGATGGGAAAATGCCATACAAACCTTCCACATCAGTAACATAACTCCCAGAAGCCATCCCAACCACTTAGGTAACTAGCCCCTGGGTCTCACTGAGTTTTTAAACCATCAAACCCCTGAATGGTCCCTTGATATGGACAAGCATGCATCTGGGAGGCTCCAAATGCTCCCACAACATGGGTATGCATGCATTTGGGGACTTTTCTCCTCAGACCTATGCTTGCGACTCCAAGATTTGTACCACTTTTTCAGGGCCAGAGCCCAGGTCACTGTCTAGAATTCAATGATATGTAACAACAAAATAATGATACAAATGAAATTACTTGAATAAGGACTTGACTAGACCCCTACTAACCATGCCAATCATTTCATCAAACATGTCACAAATATGTAACCCATAGGTTTAAACAACAAATCTGAGCATAGGGGTCTCATACTTATATAATAATTGCTAAGAAGCATTGTTCCCCTATATCATTAGCTACATTATCATCTATTATGTCATAAATACATTGTCCATTCATTTACAAATTAAAACATGAGGAGAGCCATACATCATCACTGTCATAATACATGCTTATAACCAACATAATAATAATAGAAATATCAAGGGTACCTCATCCATAGAATCCACATATAAACCAATACATTTACACATGAAATAACAAGGAGAAATAACCTCATATTAATGATGCAAAGGTTAACCAGGTTCGGGACTACCACATTCAACTGGACCATTGATTGGTTGAGCCAAGTCTCTCTTCAACGAATCACCCCCGTGCCATATTCCAAGCATGAATGTGAGATCTCATAAAACATATCAATCAAAACCATCCAGGGATTCCAGAGGCCAAATTGACTCAACCCTGAACTAGTGATTCCACCTCACAGTTAGACATCACTAACCATCACTAGATTGGTCTCTACCGAAGCTATCTAGGGTTCTAGATTGTTTTTTCCAACCAAGGCTCCAGGACTAGTAACTCAACCCATAGTTTATACAGGGCTCCAGAGTGTTTGTCCAACCAAAGCTCCAGTACCAGTAAAACAACCCACCAAGGGATCTAGAGCGTTTGCCCAACCAAAGCTCCAGGACTAGTGACTCAACCCAAGTTGCTACAAGCCTCTAGAGCATTTGTCCAACCAAGGCTCCAAGGACTAGTAACTTAACCCAAGCTAAAGGAAACATAAGAACCAACAAGGAAAATAAATAAATTAACCCACAACACCATGACTATCTAGGAAATGGAAAGGCTAGGAAAATCCACTGTTAATCCAGGCAATCCTCCATGACAATGACAAATCATGAACAATAAACCACATGCATATGTCATGCATGCCAAAAATAGTGAGGAAAACATATATGCAACTCAGTACATGCAAGCAAAAATCATTGTAGTTGTTGATCTCGATGTCCTCTTGCACTTTCTTACTCTTCCTTTGCCTTCTTCCTCCAAAACTCCAAGTATTCAACACTCCTCCAAGAGTGCTCCAATAAAACTCTAAGTGTCCAAGAGTATGAGAGAGAGTTCTCCAAAATTGAATTGAAAAAAGTCTATGAACTGATCCTCATAAGCCTTTTTATTAATGAGGCCTCTATTTTCTTCATTTTCCATTATTTTCCTTCATTTTCCTCCTGACATGCAACCTATGACCTTTCACCTCGCATTTCTCCTAATTTCTATTATTTTCATAAATAAATGTTCCAAAATTCCATTTTTCATTTCCAAATCCATTCCATTGCCTTTTCCTATTTCCTTAGCCATTAATCAATCAACAATGATCACCATCACTATGATTTTTCCCAACATTGAGCTTGGAATACCTGTCCCATCAACAATGGTTATTATTTTTCCTTTATTTACTTTATTACATGGAATTTTCACCAGGGATGTTACAAAACCCTCCTCCTTGGGGGAACATCGTCCTCGGTGTTCAAAAACACCTACAACCAACAAGGTTGCTATAAGAAAAACATACTGCCCATGGAGCTTTATAACTTAGCTTGTTGCAATGTTCATAATGATCATCCCGCTGAGAAGCAAACCAACATGACAACATAAAAGGTATAACATCATAATGACATGACACCCCTACCAATTATTGGAGCTTTATAACGTATCTCATGGTGGTATTTACATCCATATACATATGTACATATACCAAACATCACCAAAACATGTACCAAAAACATATACCAAAGACATATACCAAAACATTCGCTCAACCAATGAATAAGGAAGGATACATAGCCCGCATATGATCCACCATCTCCCATGTAGCTTCCTTAGGCCCAAAATCCTTCCATTTCACTTTAACCTACTTGATTGCTCAGACATAAGCATCGTTCTTTGCAAAATACACTACAGTTCTCGCTAGAATTATCCTTATGGCTCCACCTGTAATAAAGATCAGTCAATCACATGCTTGACATATTTAAAATACTTCTTAAGTAATAAAACATGGAAAACTTCATGGACTTTCACTGTCAGAGGCAGTGCAAGTCGATAGGCTACTGGCCCAATCCTCTCAATAATCCTGAAAGGTCCAAAAATATCAGGGTGCCAATATGACACATGATCCAATCAACAAAGAGCTCTTCTTCGGTATGATGAGAAAGTACACCTGTTCTCCAACCTGGAACTCCTTGAAAAACTTATCCTGATCTGCATATCTATTTTTCCTATCCTATGTTGCTTTCAAATTCCTCTTGATTACTGTTGGGTCAAGAAAAAGGTATATTTTCTCCTTAGCAATTGCTTTATTTCATATTTACCCTTACATGATTATCTTTTTTTATGAACTGAAATAAAGGAAATTATTGCTAAAGTTGGATGAAAGAACTTGGTAAGAATTTAGATAAATTTGGCACTGGGAACTGACTTTTCACTATCCTTGTGTGTAGAAGACGCGGATTTGTCAATTTTTGTTCATTTGACAGAGTAGCACTAGACCGTAAAAGGGAAGACAACATCTGACGCAGGCAAGACAATGATAGACCAGGTAGACCAATACTATTTCATGACAGAATCAGATTATGTATTGCGAAATCCTCAGGATCCCCTGATCCTGAGGATTCACTTTTATCTAGTTTTCTATCCTATTATTATATATAAGGCTGAAAGGCAAAGGAAGTTCAGTTTAGACTTATGTAATGTGTAATAATTATTTTTGAGACATATCATACTGTTATCACAGTGATGTTGTAATATTATTACTTATATTAATGAAAGACTGCGTTTGATCTTCACTTATATTCTGAGTATTCCATAGTGGAGAATTCTAGTGACTCTGGGCCTGGTCAAGAGAATTTCTATTGCTTTCTTATGTTATAATCTTTTCATTCAAATATTTATTGATTGTTAATATTCAGTTAATGTTATTTCTTTTATTGTGAGGATTGATAATTCCAATTCATATTGTTGTTCATTTCGTGTGATGTATCTGAATAATGCTTTGATTTTATTGGTTATATTAGTTTCAGAGTAGATTGTTGTTCCTTTTGAGTTATGATACCATAGATCTTAGAGATAGTGTCAATTAATTTCCATAGTCTGCTGACAGAAAACAATTGTTGTTTAGAAGTCATTTGATTTTCGTTCAATTAAGAATTGCTGCTCAATCAAGATTGTTGTTCAATTGAGAATTGTTGTTCAATCGAGAATTTTGTTCAATTAGATTAACATTGTTGTTCAATTGTTACATTTCTCTTTCTTGATCAAGTGAGTTAGCTTTAATTCTATTTGAAGATTTGCAAGCATGATTCTTTGCATTTGCATTCAGATTCATTTAATTTTGGAATAAGTAGATGAAATTGCAGAGTGTGTTAAGAGTTATTTCAAAGTTATTTTTCCCTTAGTTATTTCTTTAAGAGTTGTGTGAATTAAGTTGAAAAGATAGTTATTAGTGATTGCAATGATTTACCTTTAGCTAACCTTTGAATTCACTGCATAGATTGTGCTAACACTCTTGAGATAAAAAGACTTACCTTGGGTAGACAATTAATGTAGGAATTAAGATTTCCTATAAAAAGACATCTTAGTGCACCAACATTTTAGCACCATTGTAGGGAAGAGTGTTTCAAGTGATTTCCTTTTATCTTGCTGTGAAAGAATTGGGTTTTAAAAATGGAAGGTAAGAACCTACGTACTGTTAGTGTTGGTATCTTCATCCCTCCTTCAGAGATCAAGTCCTCTTGTTGCATTTCATATTAGGTGTCCCGTCCAGTTAATTGCATTCCATTAGGCACATGGATCATCTGACAGTAGTGGCTTCTCCTACAGTTTCCCTCATGTCATTTACCTGCTGGCTCATGTTTATTCCTCAAAATTGTATACAATCACTTTTTGTCTTTAAGATTGCAAAAGTCTTTTTAGGGTTTCATTGTCATTTAGGTTTAGGGTTACATTAGGGTTTCATCAAAAAGTGTTTGAAAGTGTCCAATAACAACCAGCAGGCACATGAGGAGGTTCCAGCATCAATAAATTTCATATCAAGTGTTTAGAGATGTAGTTTTCCTTAAAACTCTGTTTTGAGGAAAAACTGAGTATTTTTGCTTTTATGGTACAAATTCATGTAATTTCATCTTCTTCATATGTGAATCACTTCACCTGCAACCTTGGTCACTTTCCCGAGTCCCAGTAGCTCCAACCACCTGCAAAACAAACAAAACATAAGTCATTTAGTTCATCACAAGTTCTAATAAAGTGAAAAAGCTAAAAACAGAGTTAAAATAAAGTCATTTTCAAAACATTGTAAAAGCGGGTTTTGCAAACCAAAAATTTAAAGGACTCCTTGTATATAAGTCATTTCTCCAATTTAAAAAGCTCATTTGCACTCAAAGACAAAGTTGGGCAAAGCAAAGTCGTGTTGGTGAGCAAGTAAGACAAAGTTGGTGAAAAATTGCCCCAAGACAGAGGCGCGACGCATTGGGCCACTAGTGCGGCACACATAACAGGCGTGGCACATTGGGCCACGATCTCCAGCTCAAATTTACATGGGTGCAACGCATACATGGGGCGCGGCGCATTGGGTTTGATGCACGGTGCATAGAGTCGACAAGCCTGAAATCTTCAGCAACTTCTCCAAAACACCAAAATCACCAAAATCTTCCAGTGTATAAGTAAGTACCATTCCCCTCTTGGCTAGTGAAAGATTTTACTACAAAGTTTATGGTGGTTGTCTTATGGTGATTGTTTAAAAAGAAATCAAACCCTATCTCTTGAAATCTCTCAAAGGGAACTGCTGCCTATGGTTTGTATTGACTATTTAGCCACCAAGTCCACCTTTCTACTCCCTTACTCCGTTTTTCCTCATTTCCCTATTCCCTAAACTCACATATCCCTAAATTCACTAATCCCATATCCCAATTCCCATTTCCCAAATACAAATTCCCAAACCCTAGTCCTATACTAAAAGCTCCCAAATTACTCTCTAATTCCCTGTTCCCTTAACTAAACCCTGTCCCATCTGTCCCTAAATCCCTCATTGTTTCTACCCTCCACAGTCCCTCATATCACTTTTCCCTTGGAGGCAAAAGTAAAAAAACATCACAATTACTTGCTTCTCATCAAGGCAGCTCCAAGACAGTTCACCCACTAGCAGAAATGGAATCTGATTCCTCATATGATTATGAAGAGGAGACACACACTAACTCACCTGCAGAGGTACATGCACCCAGGAGGCCTCATAGAGGTGGCAAACATATTAGAGAAGAACTAACCACTTTTGCTGAATTAAAGGCCTACCCTCTTGCCATCATTTGTTTTCAGCACCAATCCTGCTATGAATTTTGTGAGAAGGTTGCTAGCATTCAATTTCATCATGAGTTGGCTCATTTGTTTGTGCTGCATTTACATGATGGTCAAGCCACTCTAGCTGGTGTCACTTTCACATTAACACCAGAATCTATTTCACTAGCAACCTGTATTCCTAACATTAGAGAGCAATGGAACAAGAGGCAACGAATTGACCGACAACATTATGAACCATACATCAAGCATGGTTATTTGAGACAGCTCATGAGAGTTTTTCCTTTTCATTACCTCAAAGATTCATATGCTACTTTAATGAAATTGATTATGAAGTATTTCAGCTGTGAGGGCCAGTTCTCCCATTTATATGCCTATCATATCAGGCTGCTGATGCATTTTACCAGGGTAAGGATGATGAACCTCCCATATTTCATGTGCTGAAATATTGAGAATATGACCACTCTAGTACAACACAAAACTCCTCAGCAACAATTCAATAGTATATATCATTTTTCTCTCATAAAAATTGTGGTCATCCATCAGCTTGGCTTGGAGGGCATCACTTGGGAGGACTTCATTTCTCGTGAGTTTTTCAGAGCTCCTCCAAGACGTTCAGAGGCTTTGCATGAGATAGGTGGACCTTATTATCATCATGAGGGTCATGAGACACAGACCGCTAGTATGCCGATGTTTATCACTTATCATAAAGGCACTAGACGGTTGTTCGCAGCAGCCAGGCGAGTATTATCTCCACGTAGGGTGGAAGGGGTCTCGCTTCCGTCATCAGCACCATAGGTTCAGGACAAAAGCAAGAGGTCGTTATAGGATGAGGGGCCTTCATGTGAGCGGGACTTTATTCTCATTGAGGATGTTGATGCAGATGTGGGCCCACAAAGCACAAATCTTAAAGAAATCATCCAAGAGCAGTAGGCGGACATCAAAGCCTTGTCCCTCAACTTGGAGAGGGCTAAGTGGATTATAAAGTACTTGGAGCAAAGGAATAAGTAGCTTGAAGATCAGCAAGCAATCATGGAGTTGTGAAACATTCGGGAGCATCACCAAGCGGCCCAAAGGAGGAGGGTGGAGTTCACTTCACTCGAGCAAGAGAT